>OX335695.1:5000-247500 GCA_946894065.1 Acleris literana
GGCCGAGCCGACCAATCCGGTAAATGGTCAGCTCGGCCGCCGCTTCCGCCCGGCACAGCGCCTCCCTCATGTCGGTCCCACGCACGGCCACCATGGTGTCATCTGCATAGCAGATGGTGGCCGTCCGTGGGAGCAACTCCCCCCTGATGGCCCAATCGTACCCCAGGTTCCATAAAAGCGGACCGAGCACGGAACCTTGGGGTACGCCACAGGCCATCTCCGTCGACCCCCGTCGACCGTCCCTCTGCTCATAGAGCACTACCCGCTCGGTGAGGTAGTGCTCTATGATCCGCCGCAGGTAGGGAGGCACTTGATGGTAAATTAGTGCCTCCCTTATCACCCCATAGGGGAGGGTGCCAAACGCGTTGGCGATGTCCAACGACACCGCCACCACACCCTCCCCTCTGCTCGACGCGTACTCACAGAAGTCCCTAAGGGACTTCAGCGCGTCGAGCGTAGACCGCCCTTCCCTAAACCCGAACTGTCTGTCGGAGACGTTCGGGCCGGCGGTCTCCAAATGCTGCTGGATCCTGTAGGCCAGGATCCTCTCCATCATCTTCCCGGCCTCATCCAGCAGCACTATGGGGCGATAGGCAGAAGGACTGTCGGGGGGTCGACCCTCTTTTCGGAGGAGGCAGAGCCTCCCCTCCTTCCACACCCTCGGGAACCGTCCCTCCCTCAGGCAGTCGTCCATCAACTGCCTGAGTCGGTCCCCGAGGTGTTTAAGGGCGATGGGGAGCACCTTACCCGGTACTCCGTCGGGCCCCGGGGCTTTCTTGCAGCCCCGGAGCCGGTCCACCGCCCTGTCGAACTCGTCATCGCTTACCGGCGCGATGGCGAGTTCGAGTGGGTCCTCCAAGTCCCCCGGTGGCTCGGTCATCACCGGGGGAGTTATCGAGGGAGCTGCCGGAAACAGTCCCTCGATGACCCTCCTCAGGAGGGGGGGCTCCAAGGAGTCCATGGGGGGGGCGGTGCGCATTTTGTTGCGCACCACCCTGTACGGCCTCCCCCACGGATCCCCGTCCAGCGTGGCCAAGAATGACTCGTGTGCGTCATCCTTGGCCTTCGCTATGGACAGGACGAGGGCCCCCTTGGCTTCTTTGAGGGCCTCGTAGAGCCCCTCCTCCTCCTCGGCGGTGTGCCGCCTGCGCCTACAGTGTTGGTAGGCGCGGCGGGCACTGTTACTGGTGGTCCGCAGGGCCGCAATATCTGCGGACCACCAGTATACCTTCCTCCGGGCAAAGAGGCGCCTCGCCCGGGGCATGGCGGCTCCGCAGACGGCCTGTAACGCCGAGCGGAACCGGCTGGCCCTCTCCTCCAGACCCAAGGCGGCGGGTGGGGCAGCACACCATGCCTCCACCATCGCCGCCTCGTCCGCCTTGGCCCTGTCCAGAAGGGACAGGGACCACTTGGGGAACTCCTCCGCCCCCCCTCTACGCCCCCCCCCTGGGATGGGTGGCGGCTGGCCCCCTCTTGTGGAGACCCTCAATCTGATGTACAGATGGTCAGAGAGGGTCTCCACGTCCTCCAGGACACGCCAATCCGTTAGGCGTGCAGCAATGGCAGGGGTCGCGAACGTTACGTCCACGATGGACCCCCCCTGCCGCCGCACGCAAGTGTTGGCGCTGCCCTGGTTTAGGACCACTAGGCCCGTTGCCGCCACCCAATCCCTCAGCACACCCCCGCGCGCGTCCGTTATGGGGGAACCCCACGCCGCGCTTTTGGCGTTGAGGTCCCCCAGGACTATTATTTGGCGCGGGGCCGCCCTCCGCACGACCCCCCCCAGGACCCCCAGGAAGACCTCGAAGGCGGCCAGCGGCCTATTGGGGGAGAAGTACACCGCAACAAGTACGGTGTCACTCCCCCATTTGGCCGCCACAAACCCTGGGCCGCCCTCTAACCTGATAAGGGGGGGACCGTTGCCGACCGCCGGCACAACCACGGCAACCCACTCGTCCGTCGACCCTACCCAATTGGGTAGGGGAGGGACGAAGTAGGGCTCCGCCACCACCGCAACGTCAATCGACCACTCCGCCATAGCTTGCATGAGCAAGTCTTGTGCTCTGGCGGAGTGATTGACGTTGACCTGCAGGAGCTCTAAACGGTGTGCTGGCATTTAGAGCTCCATGCGGGTCACTTCGATGGCCCGGCCGGCGGCTGCTTCCGCGGGGGCGTCTGTACTCGGAACGTGGGGGCGGGGCCGCTGCGGCCTCGTCTCCCTTCCCTTCGTTACTGGGGGGAAACAATTCTTCCCCCCCAGCATGTGCTTGGCCGGGAGTTTGGCCTGGTGGCACACGGCACACCACGCCTTCTCCCAGCACTCCCCCATTTTGTGCCCCTCCTTGCTGCACCGGAAGCAGTAATTGCTCCGGTCTATTTTGGAGGGGCACAGCTCCCTCGAGTGGCCGACACCGTAGCACTTGAAACACCTCATCGGTGTCGGCCCCACTGTCGTGACCCTGGCGGAGGCCCAGCCCACCAGGATCCTGCCTGCCTTTTGTAGGGCCACCGCAGCCAGCACGGGGCACTGGACCAAGACTGACCCAGTGCCATCGTATAGGGCGCGGACAGCCCCCACCTTCACCTGCGCGGGCAGGCACGCTCCCGCCGCGGCGACGGCCTGCGCCACCGACTCCTTCGTGGCCGACTCGTCCAGGCCGGCGATTTGAATGCCGGCCATCTTGACGGGGCGGCTCACGTCGGCGTCATCGCCGACTATCCCCTGCAGCTTGGCTGCCAGGGTGTCGGCGATTTCGTGGCCCTTCTCCCCTGGGACCTCGATGACTCGGGACCCCGTCATCGAGGTCCTGACCCTCACGCTCTGCAGGCCCACCTCCTTGAGGCTAAGGCCGTTGATGGCCTTAGCCATGGTGGCCTGCAGAGTGGTGGTGGCCCCCGGCTTGAGGGAGACCACCACTGCCGCCGTCTTGGGGACGGACAGCTTCGCGGGTCTGGGCCCGTGCGCCACCTTCCCGGCCTTCTTGCTAGGGGGAGGGGGGGGGGGCTTGGCTTTCCCCTTCCCCTTCTTCTTCACCACCTGCGACCACGACATCTGCGTGGGCGGAGGTGGCGTTTGGCCCGAAGGGCCGGGTCCTCCCTCCGAGGGCCGAACGGCTCTCGGGGCCGGGGCAGCCTTGGCGGCCTTGGCGGACTTCTTAGCGGCCTGAACAGGGGCAGGGGGTGGAGCCGCCGCTTTCTTAGCCACCTTGGCCTTCGGCTGCCCATCGCCTATTCGGGCCCTGGGTCTCGGCTCGAGGGCTTCAACCGGGGCCGGAGGCGGCGGGGCAGGCCCTGCGACCTTCCGCGGGGGGGGGGCTGACACGGTAGGCTTAACAGCCCGCCTGTCATGCGCCAACGGAGGGCGGAGGATTGGCTCCGGCGGGAGGCGCCTGTTCACCTCCTCCACCCTATCATTAATCATCCTCCCGAGGCTGAGGAATAAGTCCCGCTTCATTGCCTCAATTGCCTCGGTCAGTTCGGCCGTGCCGAACTGTAGGGCAGCAGAAACGGGAGCCGGAGCAGCCGGGATCTCCCGCTCACTGAAGGCGGTGCGGAGCGCCTTCAGTTCCGCCGAGTTTAGAGCGAGTTGCTCCCGCATCCTCTTGTTGTCCGCTTTCAGGATGCGGATCTCCTCGCTCTCGGACCTGGTCAGCTCGACCTCATCCATCATACCTAGTATGGTGCGGCAGGCCCGGTTCATCCGCCCCCACACCTCCCCCTTAAGGTTCCCGATAACCTGGCCGCCTCTAGTATGTCCCGCGCCGCCATACGAGTAGCGTCTATCGGGTCAGCCTCCCGCTGACCCTCTAGGCCATCCATAGGCTCGGGGGAGCGCGAAGCCGACCTAGAGCGCGACACTGAGCGGGAACACGAACCCGAGCGAGAACGCTGGAGACCCTCGGCCTCAGTGGCTTTCCCCTTTTTCGCCCCCCCCTTGCCCCCTCTGGGGCGAAGTTCGGGGAAATCCCTCCGATATTTGGCCGCCGGATCAGAGTCCACGACAGCCTCCTCCTCAAAGTGAGGCTCCAGCTGGTACAGCTTGGCCCTCAACCTGGCCGCCGCTAAACCAGCGTACGCCCCCTTGGGCTTCCCCCTGATGGCCGTATTGACCTTCGGTCCCTGAGGGGGCCTGGGGTCATCCTCCCGGTCCTCGTGAGCCCTCTTGGATGACTGAGGCACGAAATCATCCATTTCGATCCACCTCAGATCATCGACCTCCGAATCGGAGTTGGGATCAGCGATAATCCCCCCCCCCTTCGGTGGAACCCTCCGTTTATCTGTAGGCGAGGCCATGCTGGCCCCCCCTACCTAGCCACAAAATTTGGCCTAAATCCGACCACTAAGACCGGAGTTAGGACCAAACCTATCTAAAAATGGTCAAGTGCGAGTCGGTTTGCTATTTTCCCATACAAACTTGGGTTGAGCGCCTGATATAGAAAAAATAGCAAAGTGAGGATTTCTTTGTCCCCACTTTTGACCCACTTCCGGAGGTCGTATTTCAACCAAAAAACTACCAAAAGGTAGAGCGCGTTTGCGCCTCTATTAATAAAACCTAAAAACCTATAAAAGGTTAATAGGTTCAAAGATATTGATTTTACCAACTCAAGTGAAAACCTTAAGTTGGTAAATCAAAAATCTTTGAACACCTTACAAGATAGAAATATCAATAACCTTTGACCGGAAGGTCAAAAGGTTAAAACCCCACAACAAAAAATTTAAGGAAATAAATTTCCTACCCTCCCCTTAGGTTAAAATATTTTTACAAGGACTACAAACAAGTAAAAATTACACCAAAACACAAAAAAGTCCGAGACTTTCTCCGAAAACTTCGAGCGAAAACTCGAAGTTTTCAAAAATGAAAATCCCGAAACTCAGAAATAAAAACAAAACAAACACAACGCAGTAATTAGCGGGACCGTTGCCAGTACCTCCACCCAAAAACTGGGCAAGGTGGGATAAAGGCAACACCGACAAAATTACGACGAAAAAAGGTAAACAAAGACTTAATTTAACAAAAAATTAAACCTAATATTTACAATATGGCAAGGCCAATAATTCAGGAACTTTCGTTCCGAAAATTACTGAACCTAAACCGACAACACAAACAGAATCTCCGCTATCTCCTAGCCCTGAAAAGGGCTCGGAAAGATAACAGGAAGACAAACGACAAAATATACAAAAACGAACAATTCCAAACAAAAAATTACCAACCGCAAATGCAAATCAGTCAAAAATAACGCCAAGTCGTGTGTGAAAGAAGAATCGAAAGCAGTATCCAGTAAGCAAAAAAATGTAGTCTTTGGTAACCGAATATCGCATAAATCCCTCCAATAGCACCCGAGAAACAACCTCAACCTAACCTAACCTAACCTAACCTAACCTAACCTAACCTAACCTAACCTAACCTAACCTAACCTAACCTAACCTAACCTAACCTAACCTAACCTAACCTAACCTAACCTAACCTAACCTAACCTAACCTAACCTAACCTAACCTAACCTAACCTAACCTAACCTAACCTAACCTAACCTAACCTAACCTAACCTAACCTAACCTAACCTAACCTAACCTAACCTAACCTAACCTAACCTAACCTAACCTAACCTAACCTAACCTAACCTAACCTAACCTAACCTAACCTAACCTAACCTAACCTAACCTAACCTAACCTAACCTAACCTAACCTAACCTAACCTAACCTAACCTAACCTAACCTAACCTAACCTAACCTAACCTAACCTAACCTAACCTAACCTAACCTAACCTAACCTAACCTAACCTAACCTAACCTAACCTAACCTAACCTAACCTAACCTAACCTAACCTAACCTAACCTAACCTAACCTAACCTAACCTAACCTAACCTAACCTAACCTAACCTAACCTAACCTAACCTAACCTAACCTAACCTAACCTAACCTAACCTAACCTAACCTAACCTAACCTAACCTAACCTAACCTAACCTAACCTAACCTAACCTAACCTAACCTAACCTAACCTAACCTAACCTAACCTAACCTAACCTAACCTAACCTAACCTAACCTAACCTAACCTAACCTAACCTAACCTAACCTAACCTAACCTAACCTAACCTAACCTAACCTAACCTAACCTAACCTAACCTAACCTAACCTAACCTAACCTAACCTAACCTAACCTAACCTAACCTAACCTAACCTAACCTAACCTAACCTAACCTAACCTAACCTAACCTAACCTAACCTAACCTAACCTAACCTAACCTAACCTAACCTAACCTAACCTAACCTAACCTAACCTAACCTAACCTAACCTAACCTAACCTAACCTAACCTAACCTAACCTAACCTAACCTAACCTAACCTAACCTAACCTAACCTAACCTAACCTAACCTAACCTAACCTAACCTAACCTAACCTAACCTAACCTAACCTAACCTAACCTAACCTAACCTAACCTAACCTAACCTAACCTAACCTAACCTAACCTAACCTAACCTAACCTAACCTAACCTAACCTAACCTAACCTAACCTAACCTAACCTAACCTAACCTAACCTAACCTAACCTAACCTAACCTAACCTAACCTAACCTAACCTAACCTAACCTAACCTAACCTAACCTAACCTAACCTAACCTAACCTAACCTAACCTAACCTAACCTAACCTAACCTAACCTAACCTAACCTAACCTAACCTAACCTAACCTAACCTAACCTAACCTAACCTAACCTAACCTAACCTAACCTAACCTAACCTAACCTAACCTAACCTAACCTAACCTAACCTAACCTAACCTAACCTAACCTAACCTAACCTAACCTAACCTAACCTAACCTAACCTAACCTAACCTAACCTAACCTAACCTAACCTAACCTAACCTAACCTAACCTAACCTAACCTAACCTAACCTAACCTAACCTAACCTAACCTAACCTAACCTAACCTAACCTAACCTAACCTAACCTAACCTAACCTAACCTAACCTAACCTAACCTAACCTAACCTAACCTAACCTAACCTAACCTAACCTAACCTAACCTAACCTAACCTAACCTAACCTAACCTAACCTAACCTAACCTAACCTAACCTAACCTAACCTAACCTAACCTAACCTAACCTAACCTAACCTAACCTAACCTAACCTAACCTAACCTAACCTAACCTAACCTAACCTAACCTAACCTAACCTAACCTAACCTAACCTAACCTAACCTAACCTAACCTAACCTAACCTAACCTAACCTAACCTAACCTAACCTAACCTAACCTAACCTAACCTAACCTAACCTAACCTAACCTAACCTAACCTAACCTAACCTAACCTAACCTAACCTAACCTAACCTAACCTAACCTAACCTAACCTAACCTAACCTAACCTAACCTAACCTAACCTAACCTAACCTAACCTAACCTAACCTAACCTAACCTAACCTAACCTAACCTAACCTAACCTAACCTAACCTAACCTAACCTAACCTAACCTAACCTAACCTAACCTAACCTAACCTAACCTAACCTAACCTAACCTAACCTAACCTAACCTAACCTAACCTAACCTAACCTAACCTAACCTAACCTAACCTAACCTAACCTAACCTAACCTAACCTAACCTAACCTAACCTAACCTAACCTAACCTAACCTAACCTAACCTAACCTAACCTAACCTAACCTAACCTAACCTAACCTAACCTAACCTAACCTAACCTAACCTAACCTAACCTAACCTAACCTAACCTAACCTAACCTAACCTAACCTAACCTAACCTAACCTAACCTAACCTAACCTAACCTAACCTAACCTAACCTAACCTAACCTAACCTAACCTAACCTAACCTAACCTAACCTAACCTAACCTAACCTAACCTAACCTAACCTAACCTAACCTAACCTAACCTAACCTAACCTAACCTAACCTAACCTAACCTAACCTAACCTAACCTAACCTAACCTAACCTAACCTAACCTAACCTAACCTAACCTAACCTAACCTAACCTAACCTAACCTAACCTAACCTAACCTAACCTAACCTAACCTAACCTAACCTAACCTAACCTAACCTAACCTAACCTAACCTAACCTAACCTAACCTAACCTAACCTAACCTAACCTAACCTAACCCAGGCCAACGTGGAGGAATCCGGCCCGCACCCCAACCTAACCTAACCTAACCTAACCTAACCTAACCTAACCTAACCTAACCTAACCTAACCTAACCTAACCTAACCTAACCTAACCTAACCTAACCTAACCTAACCTAACCTAACCTTTTTTTTTTTTTTTTTAAGAGGGGAAATGCTTTCCGCATACCACCGCGCTTGGGCGAACGCGATGGTTATGTGGGACTCTCCCCCCGCCCCTCCCCCCTAATGGGAAAAGGGCAGGAAGCCTACCCACTAAAACCCCTCTGCTGGTCCTCAACCGCTTTAAGTGTTGGCCGCCGTGGGAGTCAAAGTGAATTCTTCCAAGACGACGGCCAAAGCTGCCCTGGTCATAGAGACCGGGACTCGTCTCGCCAGAGGCTGGGGGTGTCAAGATCGAATGACATCCCCGACGACACGTGAGATCGTGCAATGCGGGCTAAAGACGCCCATCTCTGCCCGCGTCTCACACTGAGTATACTCTATAGGCTCTACTCCTTTCCACTCGTTTTACACGGGGGAGACGTTATGACTCCATCTCCTGTGGAGAACTTCTGCAGGTCTCCTGTGGTGCAGCCCCTTGTGGGGGCACCGACTTGTTCCTCTTTCGAGGAGGCCTGCAGCGTTTTCCGCCCATGATGTGTCCTGCCCGCCTCTTTGCTTGAGCGCAAGCCACGCAGTGCGGTTTGGCCTTGCAGCCGGCAGACATGTGTCCCTCTTCGCCACATCGGTAGCAAATCGTACCACGGTCGACTTGGGATGGGCATGTAGCTCTTACGTGGCCTAGGCCCATGCACTTAAAACAGCGCATGGGTAAGGGATCAAGTAGTTTGATCCGAGCTGATGACCAGCCCACCAAGAGTCTTGCTGCCGCAGCCAGAACCTTTGCAGGTTCCGGCGGGCATTTAATCACTGCGGTACCAGCACCAAATGGCCCCGCGCGGATGATGCCTACCTTTACGTGTTCGGGCTGGCACCCAGTCGTCGTTGAGACTGCAACGGCTATGTCATCAGGCCCGACGGATTCGTCTAAGCCAGACGCGCGCAGAGCAACAGTCTTCAGTGGTCGGGCTACCTCCGCTATATCACTGAGGACACTGCGTAATTTAGCCGCCAACTTATCCGCTTTCGAGCCACTGTCAGCACCCGACACCTCTATCAATCGGGCTCCGCTAACAGTGTTACGAGCCTTGATGTGTTCTAAGCCTACCTCACTTAGTTTGAATGACTTTATTGCCTTCACCATTACGTCTCTATAGGTCAACCCTTTCTGTGACGCCTCCGGCTTAAGGGTAATTACCACCGCTGTTGTTTGAGGAGTGACTATACGCGGTTTACGCTTCCTCTTCCTCTTCTTTTTCTTGCCCTTCTGCTTCTTTTGGGCTGGAGGCGCAGCCTTCGGAGCTGGGGCGGAGGAAGTAGACGGGCCCTGGCCATCCTTCTTTCCTTTACTCTTTTTCCTCCTAGAGCCTTCCTTGACAACAGTCGCATAGGCCTGGTGCAATGCCTTGGGTGATGACTGTGTGGGCGTGCTCCGTATCGTCTTCGCGTTTTTCGCCTTAGGGTGCATGGGAGGTATAGAGTTCTCACCAGTGCAAGGCTCCGGATGGTACGACGTGTCGGCAGCAGAGAAATCGTCCACGCATCCCGATAACCTTCTATCTGCCGCCAGCAAGGGTCGCAAGCGCATCTCCGGGAGCAGTCTGGCCTCTATACCGTCGAACCGGGCGTTGATCATGGTACCCACCTGACACATGATGGTGCGCACCAGTTCTTCGGTTTCAATCCTAGGCGGAGAGGTGGCTCGAGGTGGCGGATCTACCACCACCTTTTGCCTTCTCCTATCTTCCTCCACTTGTGTTCGGAGGTCTGCCAGCTCCTTGCGTAGCCCCTCCATCTCCTCCCGCAGCCTTTTATTTTCAGCGTGCATTCGCACCGTCTCGTCTGAGACGCAGCGGACCATCAAGACCTCACACGCGTCCTTAATATTGTCCGCTGCGTCTTTGAGGACACGTACGTATGTCCCTTTCAAGTTTTTCGAGGAAGTTGCCACCTTATGGATGGCGACCACACTCTCCTGTACCAACTTAATCAACGAGTTGGCGCTATCAGCATCGACGCTCGTCTCAGGAAGCTGAGACGAGGGAGCAGATTTGTTCCTCAATTGGCGGGTTGAGGCAATGAGCTCCGACTCTGCTTCGAGCATCATTCTTTCTCGTTCGGCCTCTACCAACGCCATCTTCGCTTTCGCTAAGCCAACATACTCCCCAGTTGTGGGGGGGCGGCCTCGCCCTCTTTTTAAAAGCGGCTTATTGGGCCCAGCGCAAGCACGCCTTTCCTCCTCACCGTCTCCGGTATCCACAATTCGACGTTTTCGCCGTTGTTCTGAACGTCCTTCGAAATTTCGGACACTCGTTTCCGAGTTCCCCTCCTCTTCACTAGTACTGTACGTACTGTCGTCTATCTCTTCATCTGTGTATGTAAAGTTTTTGTTTTTATATTTATCCATTTTAGTCCCACGAGTCGGGTCGTTACTAGTCCACTCCCGGGTGACGCCCATCCCAGGAGTAAGGCTATATACTAGCAGAGGTCGCCTGGTGTCTGCAGGTTTTTACGACTTTGCTGTCGGGTTTTATAGAGTTTTCCATCTCGCGGGCCGGCCAATGAAGGCAAGCCCTCCGTTCTAGCAACTTGCAACTACCCCATTACGTCGCTGGATGGGGTTGTTGAAGCAAGACGCCAGAGTACGGGTACTAGAGGAGTCGACGTCCTCCTCTAGTTTTGGGCGGTAAGTGCTCGACGGCAGTGTAAGCGCACGCCGAGCCCGCCCCCTAACCTAACCCCCCCTGCCGGATATTAGCCATGGGCTGAAAGAATCCCCCATAAGGAGATAGTTTCAACCAATGCCCAGGGTGCACCAGCCCAGGTGCTGCGTTCTCTCCGGGTCGAGATCAAGAGAGACTGCAACACCCAGGCCAACGTGGAGGAATCCGGCCCGCACCCCAACCTAACCTAACCTAACCTAACCTAACCTAACCTAACCTAACCTAACCTAACCTAACCTAACCTAACCTAACCTAACCTAACCTAACCTAACCTAACCTAACCTTTTTTTTTTTTTTTTTTTTTTTTGACAGGGTGGAAAATGCTTTATGCATTCCCCTCACCATGGGAGTGGCGAGGGGATATGTGGGACTCACCCCGTCACCCCCCCTCCGAATGAGAGGGGGCATCGGAGCGCAACCCACTAAAAACCACCCTGGCGTACCCCCCTGCCGGATTGGCAAGACGCCGTGGAACCCGCCAAAGCTTTCTCCACGACGTCTACCGGCCGCCCCAGCCATTTGCCGGGGCTTCCCGCGTCGAGGGAGAGAGAGGCCGAGTACGCGTGGCCCCTCTCCCAGACCGCCCAGTGGCTAGCCTACGGCGGGCGAGGGACTCCCATCCCCCACCCGCAGCCACTAAGGGTTGAGGCGAGCGGCAAAACGCCGCCGCCTCACCCCCCGCCGTCTACGCCGGAGCGGATGCGCGTGAGGAGACTCCTCGCGCTCACGCTCCGAGGCCTCCTTCTGCGAGATGACACACTCGCAGAAGGAGGCCACAGCCCTCCAGGACCCGTCGCTGCACAGCATTGCAGACACAACGCTGTGCAGGGAGAGGTCCTGTCGCCCTATGGCCAGTGCCATAGTGCGGCGCTCCGCACTCCACCGGCTGCACACCTCGAGGGTGTGCTGAGCCGTGTCGTCCGGATCGCCGCACTCATGGCACTGCGGACCGGGCTCCCTCCCAATGTTGTGCAGGTAATGACCGAAGCATCCGTGTCCGGTCAATACCTGCACAAGCCGGTATGATGTAGCACCGACTGCCCTCCCCAACCAGGTGTCAAGCGACGGGAGGATCGCCCCTATGGTCCGGGTTCCATAGGGGGCGTCCTCCAGGTTGACTTTCCACCTGTCCCGCAGTCGGCGCTCCATCATCCGGCGCGTCTCCTCAACCTCCTCAGGGTCCGGGCGTTCTCCCCTCGCCCGGGCCCTGGACCTAACTGCATAGGTCTCTGCCTGCACCTCTGCGTCCAACTCCCAGGGCGGGGTGCAGGCGAGGAGGCAGGCCGCGGCGTGGGCCACCGTCATATAGGCCCTCACAATTCGGAGGGCCACCACCCGCTGTGGCCTCTGTAGCAGGGCCCTGTTCCGGGCGGACAGCTTGTCCGCCCAGATGGGGGCCCCGTACAGAGCCATGCTCCTTGTAACGCCGGCATATAGCCGGCGGCACAAGGAGCCCGGCCCACCCACGTTCGGCAGAAGCCGACCCAGCGCCGACGCGGCGCCCACAATTCGGGGAGCTAACTGTGAAAAGTGCTCCCCGAAATTCCAGCGTCGGTCCAGGACAAGCCCCAGATATTTTATATGGGGCTTGATCGGGACCGACTCCCCCCCCAAGGTGAGCGCCGCGCCCGCTGGCAGCCTCCACCCCCGCCCCCCGAAGACTATCGCCTCAGTCTTCGGGAGGGCCACCCTCAGGCCGAGCCGACCAATCCGGTAAATGGTCAGCTCGGCCGCCGCTTCCGCCCGGCACAGCGCCTCCCTCATGTCGGTCCCACGCACGGCCACCATGGTGTCATCTGCATAGCAGATGGTGGCCGTCCGTGGGAGCAACTCCCCCCTGATGGCCCAATCGTACCCCAGGCTCCATAAAAGCGGACCGAGCACGGAACCTTGGGGTACGCCACAGGCCATCTCCGTCGACCCCCGTCGACCGTCCCTCTGCTCATAGAGCACTACCCGCTCGGTGAGGTAGTGCTCTATGATCCGCCGCAGGTAGGGAGGCACTTGATGGTAAATTAGTGCCTCCCTTATCACCCCATAGGGGAGGGTGCCAAACGCGTTGGCGATGTCCAACGACACCGCCACCACACCCTCCCCTCTGCTCGACGCGTACTCACAGAAGTCCCTAAGGGACTTCAGCGCGTCGAGCGTAGACCGCCCTTCCCTAAACCCGAACTGTCTGTCTGAGACGTTCGGGCCGGCGGTCTCCAAGTGTTGCTGGATCCTGTAGGCCAGGATCCTCTCCATCATCTTCCCGGCCTCATCCAGCAGCACTATGGGGCGATAGGCAGAAGGACTGTCGGGGGGTCGACCCTCTTTTCGGAGGAGGCAGAGCCTCCCCTCCTTCCACACCCTCGGGAACCGTCCCTCCCTCAGGCAGTCGTCCATTAACTGCCTGAGTCGGTCCCCGAGGTGTTTAAGGGCGATGGGGAGCACCTTACCCGGTACTCCGTCGGGCCCCGGGGCTTTCTTGCAGCCCCGGAGCCGGTCCACCGCCCTGTCGAACTCGTCATCGCTTACCGGCGCGATGGCGAGTTCGAGTGGGTCCTCCAGGTCCCCCGGTGGCTCGGTCATCACCGGGGGAGTTATCGAGGGAGCTGCCGGAAACAGTCCCTCGATGACCCTCCTCAGGAGGGGGGGCTCCAAGGAGTCCATGGGGGGGGCGGTGCGCATTTTGTTGCGCACCACCCTGTACGGCCTCCCCCACGGATCCCCGTCCAGCGTGGCCAAGAATGACTCGTGTGCGTCATCCTTGGTCTTCGCTATGGACAGGACGAGGGCCCCCTTGGCTTCTTTGAGGGCCTCGTAGAGCCCCTCCTCCTCCTCGGCGGTGTGCCGCCTGCGCCTACAGTGTTGGTAGGCGCGGCGGGCACTGTTACTGGTGGTCCGCAGGGCCGCAATATCTGCGGACCACCAGTATACCTTCCTCCGGGCAAAGAGGCGCCTCGCCCGGGGCATGGCGGCTCCGCAGACGGCCTGTAACGCCGAGCGGAACCGGCTGGCCCTCTCCTCCACACCCAAGGCGGCGGGTGCGGCAGCACACCATGCCTCCACCATCGCCGCCTCGTCCGCCTTGGCCCTGTCCAGAAGGGACCCCCCTTGTGGAGACCCTCAATCTGATGTACAGATGGTCAGAGAGGGTCTCCACGTCCTCCAGGACACGCCAATCCGTTAGGCGTGCGGCAATGGCAGGGGTCGCGAACGTTACGTCCACGATGGACCCCCCCTGCCGCCGCACGCAAGTGTTGGCGCTGCCCTGGTTTAGGACCACTAGGCCCGTTGCCGCCACCCAATCCCTCAGCACACCCCCGCGCGCGTCCGTTATGGGGGAACCCCACGCCGCGCTTTTGGCGTTGAGGTCCCCCAGGACTATTATTTGGCGCGGGGCCGCCCTCCGCACGACCCCCCCCAGGACCCCCAGGAAGACCTCGAAGGCGGCCAGCGGCCTATTGGGGGAGAAGTACACCGCAACAAGTACGGTGTCACTCCCCCATTTGGCCGCCACAAACCCTGGGCCGCCCTCTAACCTGATAAGGGGGGGACCGTTGCCGACCGCCGGCACAACCACGGCAACCCACTCGTCCGTCGACCCTACCCAATTGGGTAGGGGAGGGACGAAGTAGGGCTCCGCCACCACCGCAACGTCAATCGACCACTCCGCCATAGCTTGCATGAGCAAGTCTTGTGCTCTGGCGGAGTGATTGACGTTGACCTGCAGGAGCTCTAAATGGTGTGCTGGCATTTAGAGCTCCATGCGGGTCACTTCGATGGCCCGGCCGGCGGCTGCTTCCGCGGGGGCGTCTGTACTCGGAACGGGGGGGCGGGGCCGCTGCGGCCTCGTCTCCCTTCCCTTCGTTACTGGGGGGAAACAATTCTTCCCCCCCAGCATGTGCTTGGCCGGGAGTTTGGCCTGGTGGCACACGGCACACCACGCCTTCTCCCAGCACTCCCCCATTTTGTGCCCCTCCTTGCTGCACCGGAAGCAGTAATTGCTCCGGTCTATTTTGGAGGGGCACAGCTCCCTCGAGTGGCCGACACCGTAGCACATGAAACACCTCATCGGTGTCGGCCCCACTGTTGTGACCCTGGCGGAGGCCCAGCCCACCAGGATCCTGCCTGCCTTCTGTAGGGCCACCGCAGCCAGCACGGGGCACTGGACCAAGACTGACCCAGTGCCATCGTATAGGGCGCGGACGGCCCCCACCTTCACCTGCGCGGGCAGGCACGCTCCCGCCGCGGCGACGGCCTGCGCCACCGACTCCTTCGTGGCCGACTCGTCCAGGCCGGCGATTTGAATGCCGGCCATCTTGACGGGGCGGCTCACGTCGGCGTCATCGCCGACTATCCCTTGCAGCTTGGCTGCCAGGGTGTCGGCGATTTCGTGGCCTCTCTCCCCTGGGACCTCGATGACTCGGGACCCCGTCATCGAGGTCCTGACCCTCACGCTCTGCAGGCCCACCTCCTTGAGGCTAAGGCCGTTGATGGCCTTAGCCATGGTGGCCTGCAGAGTGGTGGTGGCCCCCGGCTTGAGGGAGACCACCACTGCCGCCGTCTTGGGGACGGACAGCTTCACGGGTCTGGGCCCGGTCGCCGCCTTCCCGGCCTTCTTGCTAGGGGGAGGGGGGGGGGCCTTGGCTTTCCCCTTCCCCTTCTTCTTCACCACCTGCGACCACGACATCTGCGTGGGCGGAGGTGGCGTTTGGCCCGAGGGGCCGGGTCCTCCCTCCGAGGGCCGAACGGCTCTCGGGGCCGGGGCAGCCTTGGCGGCCTTAACGGGCTTCCTGGGGGCCTGAACAGGGGCAGGGGGTGGAGCCGCCGCCTTCTTGGCCACCTTTGTTTTCGGCTGCCCATCGCCTAGTCTGGCCCTGGCTACTGGCTCGAGAGCTTTAACCAGGGCCGGAGGCGGCGGGGCAGGCCCTGCAACCTTCCGCTGGGGGGGGGCGGGGGCCGCCACAGCGGGCTTTACGGCCCGCTTGTCGTGCGCCAACGGGGGGCGGAGGATGGGCTCCGCCGGGAGGCGCCTGCTCACCTCCTCTATCCTATCATTAA
Organism: Acleris literana; assembly: GCA_946894065.1. Lineage (NCBI taxonomy): Eukaryota > Metazoa > Arthropoda > Insecta > Lepidoptera > Tortricidae > Acleris > Acleris literana. The sequence continues at coordinate 21,006 of OX335695.1, forward strand.
CCATCCTCCCGAGGCTGAGGAACAGGTCTCGCTTCATCTCCTCGATGGCCTCGGTCAGTTCGGCGGTGCCGAACTGCAGGGCGGCAGCAACGGGCGCCGGAGCAGCCGGGATCTCCCGCTCACTGAAGGCGGTGCGGAGCGCCTTCAATTCCGCCGAGTTGAGAGCGAGTTGCTCCCGCATCCTTTTGTTATCCGCTTTCAGGATGCGGATCTCCTCGCTCTCGGACCTGGCCGCCTCGACCTCGTCCATCGACCCCAGAATGGTGTGGCAGGCCCGGTTCATCCGCCCCCATACCTCCCCCTTCAAGTTTCCGGATACCCTGGCGGCCTCGAGGATATCCCTCGCCGCCATACGGGTGGCGTCTATTGGGTCAGCCTCCTGCCGACCCTCTAGGCCATCCATGGGCTCGGGGGAACGCGAGGCCGATCGGGAGCGATTGCCACCCTTGGCACCTTCCCCCTTCCTTCCCCCCTTTCCACCCTTGGGGCGGAGTTCGGGAAAGTCCCTCCTGTACTTGGCGGCAGGATCAGCTCCCTCCTCGAAATGAGGCTCGAGCTGATAGAGCTTTGCTCTTAACCTTGCCGCCGCCAAGCCCGCGTAAGCCCCCTTGGGCTTCCCCCTCGCCGCCGAGTTGACCTTAGGCCCCTGAGGAGGCTTGGGGTCATCCGACCTATTAGTATGCGCCCTTTTGCAGGTCGAAGGGATGAGAATCTCTTCGACCTCAATGACGCTGTCATCCCCGGAGTCGGAACCTGAAGTTCCTCCCCCCTCCGGTGGACCCATCCCTTTTTTTGTAGGCGAGGCCATGCCGGCCCCTCCTACCTGAATACAAAATCTGGTCCAAATCCGACCTCTAAGATCGGAGTTTAGACCAAACCTACCTTAAAAACGGTCAAGTGCGAGTCTGTTTACTATTTTCCCATACAAACTTGGGTTGAGCGCCTGAAATGGAAAAAATAGCAATGTGAGGATTTCTTTGTCCCCACTTTTGACCCACTTCCGGAGGTCGTATTGCAACCAAAAAACTACCGAAAGGTAGAGCGCGTTTGCGCCTCTATTAATAAAATCTAAAAACCTATAAAAGGTTAATAGGTTCAAAGATATTGATTTTACCAACTCAAGTGAAAACCTTAAGTTGGTAAATCAAAAATCTCTGCACACCTTACAAGAGAAAAAAATTAATAACCTTTGACCGGGAGGTCAAAAAGGTTAAAACCCAAAACAAAAAATTTAAAGAAATAAATTTCCTACCCTCCCCTTAGGTTAAAATATTTTTACAGGGACTACCAACAAGTAAAAATTACACCCAAACACAAAAAAGTCCGAGACTTTCTCCGAAAACTTCGAGACTAGAGGTCAGGGTGGTAAGAAGAACTAAGGGCAGAATACCGGAGCTTACCAATGTCATCGCCCAGGTCACGCCGGCTCTGTGGGCTCGAATGAAGGACCAGAGAATCCGCATGGGCTATCAATTGGTAACGGCATATGACCAATCTCCGGTAGTGCAATGCTACAAGTGCCTAGAGTTTGGCCATATGGCCCGCGCCTGCACCCGGCCGATGATCTGTGGATACTGCACGGGCCCCCATGACACAAGGAGCTGCAAAGAGAGGGAAGGAAATCCAAAATGTAAGAACTGTGAGGAAAGGAGACAGGACCCAAGTCACCCGGCCTATAGCTCACTGTGCCCGGAATGGAGGAAATGGGACAGGCTCACAAGGCTGAATACAAATTACCAATGCTAAGGGCACCCTCGCAAATAATTTAGCCCGGTCAAAGGACGGAGATACTGTGACCTTCACTCAGGCAAACCTAGGTCGTGGATTCGCAGCGACAAAGGAGTGCCTGAAGGAAGCGGAACAAAGGAACACGTCGGTTCTGATTTTACAAGAGCCCTATATAGGCTCCACTGGAATTCTTAGTACACCCCACACAGTGGTTCAGTTAACACAGGGCACTGATCCGGTCAAGTCGGCCGTTGTGGTCCTCGACCCTTTAATTAATGTTGTTGTTGACCCCAGTCATGTAACTAAAAATATTGCCACGGCAACCTTAACTTGCGGAACTCAAAAAATATGTGTTATTGGTGTCTATTTCGAGGGCGACCGTCCAATTGAAGCATACCTGAGAGACATTAGAAGCATCGTCAACGCATCGGGCACCAGCGACATCATCCTTGCCGGCGACATTAATGCCACCAGCCCCTGGTGGGGCTGCTTCGTGGAGGACGGAAGGGGATCAGACTTTGTCGACATGTGCTCGGATACAGGGCTGAACATACTCAACCAGGGCTCAACACCTACATTCTACACGTACAGAGGTGGAAAACTTTACACAAGTATAGTGGACGTCACGGCATGCTCGGACTCAATGTTGAGTAAAATTACAGGATGGAGGGTAGAAAAGGTAGACGCAGGACTGTCTGACCACAGGAAAATCTACTTCAGTGCATCAGTTGGGAAGAACACAATGGAGACCCATAGATCCACACGGATTTACAACACTAAAAAAGCCGACTGGCCTGCGTTCACTTCGGAATTCCAACGAAAACTGGAAACAAAAGGGCTCAGTCTCGAAGCCACCATCGCTCCTGTAAGTGGTGCCGAGATCGAGGAATTGGTGAAAAAGCTGTCTGACGCGATCACCGATGCCTGCAATGCTACGATACCTACACTCACACACGCCCCCCGGAGCAAGATGGTATGGTGGAACGAGGATCTAGATAGATTGAAAGCCATGGCAAAGACCCTCAGGAGGCGAATTTCAGGATCCAACTCGCATAGGAAAAAACGTGCCTACGAACAATATGCCGAGGCTAAGGAAGCCTATAAGCTAGCAATAGAAAAAGCGATAACAGAAAGCTGGAAGGCATTCTGCTCTCAACAAGCCCGGGAAGACATGTGGAAAACGTCCTACAGAGTAGTTAACAGATGTATGAAGTCCACCACAAGTAAGGAATGCCTACTCAAATCACCAGATGATGGCGCTACCCTGGACGCAGTTCAGTCAGCACACCTGCTGGCTAAAACGTTTTTTCCCGCAGACGATCCCAGTAAGGATACCGAATATCACAGGGAAGCTAGACAAAAGGCTGAAATGCTGCGGAGAAACGCAAAGAACGACCCAAATCCTAATGGATTACAGGAGTTCAACACCGAAGAGGCTGAGGTAGTCCTTAAGGGAATGAATCCGGACAAGGCCCCGGGCGAGGACGGCTTTACGGCAGACATATGCTATAAGGCATTTAAAGCAAGTCCACTCATACTGGCAATATTTAACTGGTGTCTGAAGCTGGGGTACTTCCCTTCCGTCTGGAAAAAGGCATGGATCCGAATTATACCAAAACCGGGAAAAGAAGATTATAGCATACCAAAAGCCTACCGACCCATCGGACTATTGCCAGTGATGGGAAAGGTACTTGAAAAGATGGTTTTTAATCGAGTATCGTGGTCGCTTTTCAAGCACGGGAGACTGAGCCAGAGGCAATACGGATTCGTGCCTCAAAGAAGCACAGAAGATGCACTTTATGATGCAATCACCTACGTGCGTGAGGGGACCAGATCCAAAAAACTGGTTGCGCTCGTTTCCCTGGACATCGAGGGCGCCTTTGACGGAGCATGGTGGCCTGCAATCATTAGTGAACTGGGAGCAAAATCAGATGATCGCTGGACTTACCGCGTAATATGCAGCTATCTTGAGGACCGAGAAGTAACCCTTCACTACCTTGGGGAGCAGGTCACTGCAAGGACAGAGCGAGGCTGCATTCAGGGATCCATTGGTGGACCACTTCTCTGGAATATTCAACTCGACCCTCTTCTGCAGGAGGCAGAGACATCGAAGGCACAGATCCAGGCGTTCGCGGATGATATTCTGGTGATTGCGAAGGCTGATTCCACGCAGGACCTGGAAGAGAAAATGAATGAGGCACTCGAGTTGGTAGCAAAATGGGGCCGAGCAAATAAAATGAAGTTTGCCGCACACAAGACCCAAGCAGTCCTGATCACGAAGCGGCTTAAGTATGACCAGCCAGCGTTTACACTGCAGGGAGTACCCCTGGTCCTATCAGAGAGTGTGCAGTTGCTCGGCCTCACAATCGACAGGAACCTTAGCTTTAAAGCGCACCTTGAAAGGGTTACCATCAAAGCGCTAAGCCTGTATAAAGTTGTATCGAGAATGGCTAAGGCTCAATGGGGACTCAACTCAGACATCCTCCGGACCATCTACTACACCGTAGTCGAGCCAACCATATTATACGCAGCCGGAGCCTGGGGCACCGTATCAGACAGAGTTTACGTTCGGAAGAGACTTGATAGAGTGACAAGAGCTTTCTCACTCAGAATATCTAAAGCGCACTGCACGGTGTCCCTGGTCTCGGGCACTCTGCTGGCACGAATTCTCCCTCTGGATCTTCGGCTCCACGAACAAGTGGAACTATACGAATTGAAAAGAGGGAAACCACTGAATGAGCTACCGGGCAGAGTCCTGCAGCCCAGGAGAAGACCAACGGAGATGACGCACCCAGCAGAACGAAGAAACTACCCGTTTGGCCTCGTGAATTCCCAAGAAGAGGCTGAAAAAGTCGAGGAAACCGGGAAGGCTTACTATACAGATGGAAGCAAAATAGAGGGCAAGGTTGGCGCCGCAATTTCTATATGGGGAGACGGCAAGGAGCTTCAGACTGTGGGTTTCAGATTGGAGAACTACTGTTCGGTTTTTCAGGCTGAGATAGTGGCAATCCATCGAGCAGTAGAGTTAGCCCTAAAAAAGAAAGAGTCAATACATGTACTCAGCGACTCAAGATCAGCCATCCAGTCGGTATGCAACCCAAACTCCCTTAATCCCGTAGCCATGGGTATACAGGAAAACCTCAGAACTGCAGACCGGGAGGGAATTACAATAAAAATATACTGGATCAAGGCGCATGCCGGTATATCTGGAAACGAACGCGCTGACGAGCTAGCCAAAGCAGCAGCCCGTCGTAACAAAAGAACCCCAGCTTATGACAAGTTCCCTCTGTCCTTCGCAAAGCGCACCATCAGGCAGGCTACAATAGACAAGTGGCAAGAACGGTACACAAGTTCGGAAACCGGGGCAGGAACGAGGATGTTCTTCGAGGATGTCAGACGAGCAAACAAGACGCTTGAGAAAATGGGCACCAATAACACAACAACTCAAATGTTTACGGGTCACGGGGGTTTTAGACATTACCTATTTAGATTTAAGCTAGCTGACTCCCCGTTTTGTGCTTGCGACGACGAGTCTGAAGAAACGGTAGCGCACATTCTCTCTAAATGCCCAAAGTACGAGTATGACAGACTTACCTGCGAGCACAGGACGGGACTGGCCATCACTGAGGGGAATTTTATAGACTTGGTCGAGGACGACAACGCCCGGACCCATTTCGTTGCTTTTGCGGAGCGAGCCCTACGCAGAGCCGCGAAAGCGAATGGGTCTACTGTAGCCTAAGTTTCCTATTATTAAATTATTAAATTATATTTAAATCGGAATTGGAAGTATACTAATTATAATTAATAATAATTGTACGACTATTGCTTAAATTACCGTCTCATAAACCTATTAAAATTGTATTTACACTGATTTTGTACTATTTATAAATAATTCATTAACGTGAACAGTGCCGCCCAAGCAAACCCAAATTATTTAATTAGAATTTAAAAAGATCATAATTATATTATTATATTGCCTAAATTTGTGTTAGAACTATAATGTAAATGTAGCATGTATTAGATTGTACATAATTTAATGCTAGATAATTAAAAATAAATTATTGTTTAAAATTGTAAAATGCAAATTGTAAATATATATAGATAATAAAATAAAGAATAAAAAAAAAAAAAATAATAAAAAAAAAAAGAAATATAAATAAAAGATTAACCACCGAAAAAGAAATATCGGTGAGAACAAAGAGGAAGGAGGTCGGACCAAAAAAAAAAAAAAAAAAAAAAACCTAACCTAACCTAACCTAACCTAACCTAACCTAACCTAACCTAACCTAACCTAACCTAACCTAACCTAACCTAACCTAACCTAACCTAACCTAACCTAACCTAACCTAACCTAACCTAACCTTTTTTTTTTTTTTTTTTTTTTTTTTTTAAGAGGGGAAATGCTTTCCGCATACCACCGCGCTTGGGCGAACGCGGTGGTTATGTGGGACTCTCCCCCTGCCCCTCCCCCCTAATGGGAAAAGGGCAGGAAGCCTACCCACTAAAACCCCTCTGCTGGTCCTCAACCGCTTTAAGTGTTGGCCGCCGTGGGAGTCAAAGTGAATTCTTCCAAGACGACGGCCAAAGCTGCCCTGGTCATAGAGACCGGGACTCGTCTCGCCAGAGGCTGGGGGTGTCAAGCTCGAATGACATCCCCGACGGCACGTGAGATCGTGCAATGCGGGCTAAAGACGCCCATCTCTGCCTGCGTCTCACATTGAGTATAGGCTCTACTCCTTTCCACTCGTTTTACACGGGGGAGACGTTATGACTCCATCTCCTGTGGAGAACTTCTGCAGGTCTCCTGTGGTGCAGCCCCTTGTGGGGGCACCGACTTGTTCCTCTTTCGAGGAGGCCTGCAGCGTTTTCCGCCCATGATGTGTCCTGCCCGCCTTTTTGCTTGAGCGCAAGCCACGCAGTGCGGTTTGGCCTTGCAGCCGGCAGACATGTGTCCCTCTTCGCCACATCGGTAGCAAATCGTACCACGGTCGACTTGGGATGGGCATGTAGCTCTTACGTGGCCTAGGCCCATGCACTTAAAACAGCGCATGGGTAAGGGATCAAGTAGTTTGATCCGAGCTGATGACCAGCCCACCAAGAGTCTTGCTGCCGCAGCCAGAACCTTTGCAGGTTCCGGCGGGCATTTAATCACTGCGGTGCCAGCACCAAATGGCCCCGCGCGGATGATGCCTACCTTTACGTGTTCAGGCTGGCACCCAGTCGTCTTTGAGACTGCAGCGGCTATGTCATCAGGCCCGACGGATTCGTCCAAGCCAGACGCGCGCAGAGCAACAATATTCAGTGGTCGGGCTACCTCCGCCATATCACTGAGGACACTGCGTAATTTAGCCGCCAACTTATCCGCTTTCGAGCCACTGTCAGCACCCGACACCTCTATCAATCGGGCTCCGCTAACAGTGTTACGAGCCTTGATGTGTTCTAAGCCTACCTCACTTAGTTTGAATGACTTTATTGCCTTCACCATTACGTCTCTATAGGTCAACCCTTTCTGTGACGCCTCCGGCTTAAGGGTAATTACCACCGCTGTTGTTGGAGGAGTGACTATACGCGGTTTACGCTTCCTCTTCCTCTTCTTTTTCTTGCCCTTCTGCTTCTTTTGGGCTGGAGGCGCAGCCTTCGGAGCTGGGGCGGAGGAAGTAGACGGGCCCTGGCCATCCTTCTTTCCTTTACTCTTTTTCCTCTTAGAGCCTTCCTTGACAACAGTCGAATAGGCTTGGTGCAATGCCTTGGGTGATGACTGTGTGGGCGTGCTCCGTATCGTCTTCGCGTTTTTCGCCTTAGGGTGCATGGGAGGTATAGAGTTCTCACCAGTGCAAGGCTCTGGATGGTACGACGTGTCGGCAGCAGAGAAATCGTCCACGCATCCCGATAACCTTCTATCTGCCGCCAGCAAGGGTCGCAAGCGCACCTCCGGGAGCAGTCTGGCCTCTATACCGTCGAACCGGGCGCTGATCATGGTACCCACCTGACACATGATGGTGCGCACCAGTTCTTCGGTTTCAATCCTAGGCGGAGAGGCGGCTCGAGGTGGCGGATCTACCACCAACTTTTGCCTTCTCCTATCTTCCTCCACTTGTGTTCGGAGGTCTGCCAGCTCCTTGCGTAGCCCCTCCATCTCCTCCCGCAGCCTTTTATTTTCAGCGTTCATTCGCACCGTCTCGTCTGAGACGCAGCGGACCATCAGGACCTCACACGCGTCCTTAATATTGTCCGCTGCGTCTTTGAGGACACGTACGTATGTCCCTTTCAAGTTTTTCGAGGAAGTTGCCACCTTATGGATGGCGACCACACTCTCCTGTACCAACTTAATCAACGAGTTGGCGCTATCAGCATCGACGCTCGTCTCAGGAAGCTGAGACGAGGGAGCAGATTTGTTCCTCAATTGGCGGGTTGAGGCAATGAGCTCCGACTCTGCTTCGAGCATCATTCTTTCTCGTTCGGCCTCTACCAACGCCATCTTCGCTTTCGCTAAGCCAACATACTCCCCAGTTGTGGGGGGACGGCCTCGCCCTCTTTTTAAAAGCGGCTTATTTGGCCCAGCGCCAGCATGTGTTTCCTCCTCACCGTCTCCGTTATCCACAATTCGACGTTTTCGCCGTTGTTCTGAACGTCCTTCGAAATTTCGGACACTCGTTTCCGAGTTCCCCTCCTCTTCACTAGTACTGTACGTACTGTCGTCTACCTCTTCATCTGTGTATGTAAAGTTTTTGTTTTTATATTTATCCATTTTAGTCCCACGAGTCGGGTCGTTACTAGTCCACTCCCGGGTGACGCCCATCCCAGGAGTAAGGCTATATACTAGCAGAGGTCGCCTGGTGTCTGCAGGTTTTTACGACTTTGCTGTCGGGTTTTATAGAGTTTTCCATCTCGCGGGCCGGCCAATGAAGGCAAGCCCTCCGTTCTAGCAACTTGCAACTACCCCATTACGTCGCTGGATGGGGTTGTTGAAGCAAGACGCCAGAGTACGGGTACTAGAGGAGTCGACGTCCTCCTCTAGTTTTGGGCGGTAAGTGCTCGACGGCAGTGTAAGTGCACGCCGAGCCCGCCCCCTAACCTACCCCTCCCCCCTGCCGGATATTAGCCATGGGCTGAAATAATCCCCCATAAGGAGATAGTTTCAACCAATGCCCAGGGTGCACCAGCCCAGGTGCTGCGTTCTCTCCGGATCGAGATCAAGAGAGACTGCAACACCCAGGCCAACGTGGAGGAATCCGGCCCGCACCCCAACCTAACCTAACCTAACCTAACCTAACCTAACCTAACCTAACCTAACCTAACCTAACCTAACCTAACCTAACCTAACCTAACCTTTTTTTTTTTTTTTTTTTTTTTTTTTGACAGGGTGGAAAATGCTTTATGCATTCCCCTCACCATGGGAGTGGCGAGGGGATATGTGGGACTCACCCCGTCACCCCCCCTCCGAATGAGAAGGGGCATCGGAGCGCAACCCACTAAAAACCACCCTGGCGTACCCCCCTGCCGGATTGGCAAGACGCCGTGGAACCCGCCAAAGCTTTCTCCACGACGTCTACCGGCCGCCCCAGCCATATGCCGGGGCTTCCCGCGTCGAGGGAGAGAGAGGCCGAGTACGCGTGGCCCCTCTCCCAGACCGCCCAGTGGCTAGCCTACGGCGGGCGAGGGACTCCCATCCCCCACCCGCAGCCACTAAGGGTTGAGGCGAGCGGCAAAACGCCGCCGCCTCACCCCCCGCCGTCTACGCCGGAGCGGATGCGCGTGAGGAGACTCCTCGCGCTCACGCTCCGAGGCCTCCTTCTGCGAGATGACACACTCGCAGAAAGAGGCCACAGCCCTCCAGGACCCGTCGCTGCACAGCATTGCAGACACAACGCTGTGCAGGGAGAGGTCCTGTCGCCCTATGGCCAGTGCCATAGTGCGGCGCTCCGCACTCCACCGGCTGCACACCTCGAGGGTGTGCTGAGCCGTGTCGTCCGGATCGCCGCACTCATGGCACTGCGGACCGGGCTCCCTCCCAATGTTGTGCAGGTAATGACCGAAGCATCCGTGTCCGGTCAATACCTGCACAAGCCGGTATGATGTAGCACCGACTGCCCTCCCCAACCAGGTGTCAAGCGACGGGAGGATCGCCCCTATGGTCCGGGTTCCATAGGGGGCGTCCTCCAGGTTGACTTTCCACCTGTCCCGCAGTCGGCGCTCCATCATCCGGCGCGTCTCCTCAACCTCCTCAGGGTCCGGGCGTTCTCCCCTCGCCCGGGCCCTGGACCTAGCTGCATAGGTCTCTGCCTGCACCTCTGCGTCCAACTCCCAGGGCGGGGTGCAGGCGAGGAGGCAGGCCGCGGCGTGGGCCACCGTCATATAGGCCCTCACAATTCGGAGGGCCACCACCCGCTGTGGCCTCTGTAGCAGGGCCCTGTTCCGGGCGGACAGCTTGTCCGCCCAGATGGGGGCCCCGTACAGAGCCATGCTCCTTGTAACGCCGGCATATAGCCGGCGGCACAAGGAGCCCGGCCCACCCACGTTCGGCAGAAGCCGACCCAGCGCCGATGCGGCGCCCACAATTCGGGGAGCTAACTGTGAAAAGTGCTCCCCGAAATTCCAGCGTCGGTCCAGGACAAGCCCCAGATATTTTATATGGGGCCTGATCGGGACCGACTCCCCCCCCAAGGTGAGCGCCGCGCCCGCTGGCAGCCTCCACCCCCGCCCCCCGAAGACTATCGCCTCAGTCTTCGGGAGGGCCACCCTCAGGCCGAGCCGACCAATCCGGTAAATGGTCAGCTCGGCCGCCGCTTCCGCCCGGCACAGCGCCTCCCTCATGTCGGTCCCACGCACGGCCACCATGGTGTCATCTGCATAGCAGATGGTGGCCGTCCGTGGGAGCAACTCCCCCCTGATGGCCCAATCGTACCCCAGGTTCCATAAAAGCGGACCGAGCACGGAACCTTGGGGTACGCCACAGGCCATCTCCGTCGACCCCCGTCGACCGTCCCTCTGCTCATAGAGCACTACCCGCTCGGTGAGGTAGTGCTCTATGATCCGCCGCAGGTAGGGAGGCACTTGATGGTAAATTAGTGCCTCCCTTATCACCCCATAGGGGAGGGTGCCAAACGCGTTGGCGATGTCCAACGACACCGCCACCACACCCTCCCCTCTGCTCGACGCGTACTCACAGAAGTCCCTAAGGGACTTCAGCGCGTCGAGCGTAGACCGCCCTTCCCTAAACCCGAACTGTCTGTCGGAGACGTTCGGGCCGGCGGTCTCCAAATGCTGCTGGATCCTGTAGGCCAGGATCCTCTCCATCATCTTCCCGGCCTCATCCAGCAGCACTATGGGGCGATAGGCAGAAGGACTGTCGGGGGGTCGACCCTCTTTTCGGAGGAGGCAGAGCCTCCCCTCCTTCCACACCCTCGGGAACCGTCCCTCCCTCAGGCAGTCGTCCATCAACTGCCTGAGTCGGTCCCCGAGGTGTTTAAGGGCGATGGGGAGCACCTTACCCGGTACTCCGTCGGGCCCCGGGGCTTTCTTGCAGCCCCGGAGCCGGTCCACCGCCCTGTCGAACTCGTCATCGCTTACCGGCGCGATGGCGAGTTCGAGTGGGTCCTCCAAGTCCCCCGGTGGCTCGGTCATCACCGGGGGAGTTATCGAGGGAGCTGCCGGAAACAGTCCCTCGATGACCCTCCTCAGGAGGGGGGGCTCCAAGGAGTCCATGGGGGGGGCGGTGCGCATTTTGTTGCGCACCACCCTGTACGGCCTCCCCCACGGATCCCCGTCCAGCGTGGCCAAGAATGACTCGTGTGCGTCATCCTTGGCCTTCGCTATGGACAGGACGAGGGCCCCCTTGGCTTCTTTGAGGGCCTCGTAGAGCCCCTCCTCCTCCTCGGCGGTGTGCCGCCTGCGCCTACAGTGTTGGTAGGCGCGGCGGGCACTGTTACTGGTGGTCCGCAGGGCCGCAATATCTGCGGACCACCAGTATACCTTCCTCCGGGCAAAGAGGCGCCTCGCCCGGGGCATGGCGGCTCCGCAGACGGCCTGTAACGCCGAGCGGAACCGGCTGGCCCTCTCCTCCAGACCCAAGGCGGCGGGTGGGGCAGCACACCATGCCTCCACCATCGCCGCCTCGTCCGCCTTGGCCCTGTCCAGAAGGGACAGGGACCACTTGGGGAACTCCTCCGCCCCCCCTCTACGCCCCCCCCCTGGGATGGGTGGCGGCTGGCCCCCTCTTGTGGAGACCCTCAATCTGATGTACAGATGGTCAGAGAGGGTCTCCACGTCCTCCAGGACACGCCAATCCGTTAGGCGTGCAGCAATGGCAGGGGTCGCGAACGTTACGTCCACGATGGACCCCCCCTGCCGCCGCACGCAAGTGTTGGCGCTGCCCTGGTTTAGGACCACTAGGCCCGTTGCCGCCACCCAATCCCTCAGCACACCCCCGCGCGCGTCCGTTATGGGGGAACCCCACGCCGCGCTTTTGGCGTTGAGGTCCCCCAGGACTATTATTTGGCGCGGGGCCGCCCTCCGCACGACCCCCCCCAGGACCCCCAGGAAGACCTCGAAGGCGGCCAGCGGCCTATTGGGGGAGAAGTACACGGCAACAAGTACGGTGTCACTCCCCCATTTGGCCGCCACAAACCCTGGGCCGCCCTCTAACCTGATAAGGGGGGGACCGTTGCCGACCGCCGGCACAACCACGGCAACCCACTCGTCCGTCGACCCTACCCAATTGGGTAGGGGAGGGACGAAGTAGGGCTCCGCCACCACCGCAACGTCAATCGACCACTCCGCCATAGCTTGCATGAGCAAGTCTTGTGCTCTGGCGGAGTGATTGACGTTGACCTGCAGGAGCTCTAAATGGTGTGCTGGCATTTAGAGCTCCATGCGGGTCACTTCGATGGCCCGGCCGGCGGCTGCTTCCGCGGGGGCGTCTGTACTCGGAACGGGGGGGCGGGGCCGCTGCGGCCTCGTCTCCCTTCCCTTCGTTACTGGGGGGAAACAATTCTTCCCCCCCAGCATGTGCTTGGCCGGGAGTTTGGCCTGGTGGCACACGGCACACCACGCCTTCTCCCAGCACTCCCCCATTTTGTGCCCCTCCTTGCTGCACCGGAAGCAGTAATTGCTCCGGTCTATTTTGGAGGGGCACAGCTCCCTCGAGTGGCCGACACCGTAGCACTTGAAACACCTCATCGGTGTCGGCCCCACTGTCGTGACCCTGGCGGAGGCCCAGCCCACCAGGATCCTGCCTGCCTTTTGTAGGGCCACCGCAGCCAGCACGGGGCACTGGACCAAGACTGACCCAGTGCCATCGTATAGGGCGCGGACAGCCCCCACCTTCACCTGCGCGGGCAGGCACGCTCCCGCCGCGGCGACGGCCTGCGCCACCGACTCCTTCGTGGCCGACTCGTCCAGGCCGGCGATTTGAATGCCGGCCATCTTGACGGGGCGGCTCACGTCGGCGTCATCGCCGACTATCCCCTGCAGCTTGGCTGCCAGGGTGTCGGCGATTTCGTGGCCCTTCTCCCCTGGGACCTCGATGACTCGGGACCCCGTCATCGAGGTCCTGACCCTCACGCTCTGCAGGCCCACCTCCTTGAGGCTAAGGCCGTTGATGGCCTTAGCCATGGTGGCCTGCAGAGTGGTGGTGGCCCCCGGCTTGAGGGAGACCACCACTGCCGCCGTCTTGGGGACGGACAGCTTCGCGGGTCTGGGCCCGTGCGCCACCTTCCCGGCCTTCTTGCTAGGGGGAGGGGGGGGGGCCTTGGCTTTCCCCTTCCCCTTCTTCTTCACCACCTGCGACCACGACATCTGCGTGGGCGGAGGTGGCGTTTGGCCCGAAGGGCCGGGTCCTCCCTCCGAGGGCCGAACGGCTCTCGGGGCCGGGGCAGCCTTGGCGGCCTTGGCGGACTTCTTAGCGGCCTGAACAGGGGCAGGGGGTGGAGCCGCCGCTTTCTTAGCCACCTTGGCCTTCGGCTGCCCATCGCCTATTCGGGCCCTGGGTCTCGGCTCGAGGGCTTCAACCGGGGCCGGAGGCGGCGGGGCAGGCCCTGCGACCTTCCGCGGGGGGGGGGCTGACACGGTAGGCTTAACAGCCCGCCTGTCATGCGCCAACGGAGGGCGGAGGATTGGCTCCGGCGGGAGGCGCCTGTTCACCTCCTCCACCCTATCATTAATCATCCTCCCGAGGCTGAGGAATAAGTCCCGCTTCATTGCCTCAATTGCCTCGGTCAGTTCGGCCGTGCCGAACTGTAGGGCAGCAGAAACGGGAGCCGGAGCAGCCGGGATCTCCCGCTCACTGAAGGCGGTGCGGAGCGCCTTCAGTTCCGCCGAGTTTAGAGCGAGTTGCTCCCGCATCCTCTTGTTGTCCGCTTTCAGGATGCGGATCTCCTCGCTCTCGGACCTGGTCAGCTCGACCTCATCCATCATACCTAGTATGGTGCGGCAGGCCCGGTTCATCCGCCCCCACACCTCCCCCTTAAGGTTTCCCGATAACCTGGCCGCCTCTAGTATGTCCCGCGCCGCCATACGAGTAGCGTCTATCGGGTCAGCCTCCCGCTGACCCTCTAGGCCATCCATAGGCTCGGGGGAGCGCGAAGCCGACCTAGAGCGCGACACTGAGCGGGAACACGAACCCGAGCGAGAACGCTGGAGACCCTCGGCCTCAGTGGCTTTCCCCTTTTTCGCCCCCCCCTTGCCCCCTCTGGGGCGAAGTTCGGGGAAATCCCTCCGATATTTGGCCGCCGGATCAGAGTCCACGACAGCCTCCTCCTCAAAGTGAGGCTCCAGCTGGTACAGCTTGGCCCTCAACCTGGCCGCCGCTAAACCAGCGTACGCCCCCTTGGGCTTCCCCCTGATGGCCGTATTGACCTTCGGTCCCTGAGGGGGCCTGGGGTCATCCTCCCGGTCCTCGTGAGCCCTCTTGGATGACTGAGGCACGAAATCATCCATTTCGATCCACCTCAGATCATCGACCTCCGAATCGGAGTTGGGATCAGCGATAATCCCCCCCCCCTTCGGTGGAACCCTCCGTTTATCTGTAGGCGAGGCCATGCTGGCCCCCCCTACCTAGCCACAAAATTTGGCCTAAATCCGACCACTAAGACCGGAGTTAGGACCAAACCTATCTAAAAATGGTCAAGTGCGAGTCGGTTTGCTATTTTCCCATACAAACTTGGGTTGAGCGCCTGATATAGAAAAAATAGCAAAGTGAGGATTTCTTTGTCCCCACTTTTGACCCACTTCCGGAGGTCGTATTTCAACCAAAAAACTACCAAAAGGTAGAGCGCGTTTGCGCCTCTATTAATAAAACCTAAAAACCTATAAAAGGTTAATAGGTTCAAAGATATTGATTTTACCAACTCAAGTGAAAACCTTAAGTTGGTAAATCAAAAATCTTTGAACACCTTACAAGATAGAAATATCAATAACCTTTGACCGGAAGGTCAAAAGGTTAAAACCCCACAACAAAAAATTTAAGGAAATAAATTTCCTACCCTCCCCTTAGGTTAAAATATTTTTACAAGGACTACAAACAAGTAAAAATTACACCAAAACACAAAAAAAGTCCGAGACTTTCTCCGAAAACTTCGAGCGAAAACTCGAAGTTTTCAAAAATGAAAATCCCGAAACTCAGAAATAAAAACAAAACAAACACAACGCAGTAATTAGCGGGACCGTTGCCAGTACCTCCACCCAAAAACTGGGCAAGGTGGGATAAAGGCAACACCGACAAAATTACGACGAAAAAAGGTAAACAAAGACTTAATTTAACAAAAAATTAAACCTAATATTTACAATATGGCAAGGCCAATAATTCAGGAACTTTCGTTCCGAAAATTACTGAACCTAAACCGACAACACAAACAGAATCTCCGCTATCTCCTAGCCCTGAAAAGGGCTCGGAAAGATAACAGGAAGACAAACGACAAAATATACAAAAACGAACAATTCCAAACAAAAAATTACCAACCGCAAATGCAAATCAGTCAAAAATAACGCCAAGTCGTGTGTGAAAGAAGAATCGAAAGCAGTATCCAGTAAGCAAAAAAATGTAGTCTTTGGTAACCGAATATCGCATAAATCCCTCCAATAGCACCCGAGAAACAACCTCCAACCTAACCTAACCTAACCTAACCTAACCTTTTTTTTTTTTTTTTTTTTTTTTTTTTTTTTTAAGGGGGGAAATGCTTTCCGCATACCACCGCGCTTGGGCGAACGCGGTGGTTATGTGGGACTCTCCCCCCGCCCCTCCCCCCTAATGGGAAAAGGGCAGGAAGCCTACCCACTAAAACCCCTCTGCTGGTCCTCAACCGCTTTAAGTGTTGGCCGCCGTGGGAGTCAAAGTGAATTCTTCCAAGACGACGGCCAAAGCTGCCCTGGTCATAGAGACCGGGACTCGTCTCGCCAGAGGCTGGGGGTGTCAAGCTCGAATGACATCCCCGACGGCACGTGAGATCGTGCAATGCGGGCTAAAGACGCCCATCTCTGCCCGCGTCTCACATTGAGTATAGGCTCTACTCCTTTCCACTCGTTTTACACGGGGGAGACGTTATGACTCCATCTCCTGTGGAGAACTTCTGCAGGTCTCCTGTGGTGCAGCCCCTTGTGGGGGCACCGACTTGTTCCTCTTTCGAGGAGGCCTGCAGCGTTTTCCGCCCATGATGTGTCCTGCCCGCCTTTTTGCTTGAGCGCAAGCCACGCAGTGCGGTTTGGCCTTGCAGCCGGCAGACATGTGTCCCTCTTCGCCACATCGGTAGCAAATCGTACCACGGTCGACTTGGGATGGGCATGTAGCTCTTACGTGGCCTAGGCCCATGCACTTAAAACAGCGCATGGGTAAGGGATCAAGTAGTTTGATCCGAGCTGATGACCAGCCCACCAAGAGTCTTGCTGCCGCAGCCAGAACCTTTGCAGGTTCCGGCGGGCATTTAATCACTGCGGTGCCAGCACCAAATGGCCCCGCGCGGATGATGCCTACCTTTACGTGTTCGGGCTGGCATCCAGTCGTCGTTGAGACTGCAGCGGCTATGTCATCAGGCCCGACGGATTCGTCCAAGCCAGACGCGCGCAGAGCAACAGTCTTCAGTGGTCGGGCTACCTCCGCTATATCACTGAGGACACTGCGTAATTTAGCCGCCAACTTATCCGCTTTCGAGCCACTGTCAGCACCCGACACCTCTATCAATCGGGCTCCGCTAACAGTGTTACGAGCCTTGATGTGTTCTAAGCCTACCTCACTTAGTTTGAATGACTTTATTGCCTTCACCATTACGTCTCTATAGGTCAACCCTTTCTGTGACGCCTCCGGCTTAAGGGTAATTACCACCGCTGTTGTTTGAGGAGTGACTATACGCGGTTTACGCTTCCTCTTCCTCTTCTTTTTCTTGCCCTTCTGCTTCTTTTGGGCTGGAGGCGCAGCCTTCGGAGCTGGGGCGGAGGAAGTAGACGGGCCCTGGCCATCCTTCTTTCCTTTACTCTTTTTCCTCTTAGAGCCTTCCTTGACAACAGTCGAATAGGCCTGGTGCAATGCCTTGGGTGATGACTGTGTGGGCGTGCTCCGTATCGTCTTCGCGTTTTTCGCCTTAGGGTGCATGGGAGGTATAGAGTTCTCACCAGTGCAAGGTTCCGGATGGTACGACGTGTCGGCAGCAGAGAAATCGTCCACGCATCCCGATAACCTTCTATCTGCCGCCAGCAAGGGTCGCAAGCGCACCTCCGGGAGCAGTCTGGCCTCTATACCGTCGAACCGGGCGCTGATCATGGTACCCACCTGACACATGATGTTGCGCACCAGTTCTTCGGTTTCAATCCTAGGCGGAGAGGCGGCTCGAGGTGGCGGATCTACCACCACCTTTTGCCTTCTCCTATCCTCCTCCACTTGTGTTCGGAGGTCTGCCAGCTCCTTGCGTAGCCCCTCCATCTCCTCCCGCAGCCTTTTATTTTCAGCGTGCATTCGCACCGTCTCGTCTGAGACGCAGCGGACCATCAGGACCTCACACGCGTCCTTAATATTGTCCGCTGCGTCTTTGAGGACACGTACGTATGTCCCTTTCAAGTTTTTCGAGGAAGTTGCCACCTTATGGATGGCGACCACACTCTCCTGTACCAACTTAATCAACGAGTTGGCGCTATCAGCATCGACGCTCGTCTCAGGAAGCTGAGACGAGGGAGCAGATTTGTTCCTCAATTGGCGGGTTGAGGCAATGAGCTCCGACTCTGCTTCGAGCATCATTCTTTCTCGTTCGGCCTCTACCAACGCCATCTTCGCTTTCGCTAAGCCAACATACTCCCCAGTTGTGGGGGGGCGGCCTCGTCCTCTTTTTAAAAGCGGCTTATTTGGCCCAGCGCCAGCGCGCCTTTCCTCCTCACCGTCTCCGGTATCCACAATTCGACGTTTTCGCCGTTGTTCTGAACGTCCTTTGAAATTTCGGACACTCGTTTCCGAGTTCCCCTCCTCTTCACTAGTACTGTACGTACTGTCGTCTACCTCTTCATCTGTGTATGTAAAGTTTTTGTTTTTATATTTATCCATTTTAGTCCCACGAGTCGGGTCGTTACTAGTCCACTCCCGGGTGACGCCCATCCCAGGAGTAAGGCTATATACTAGCAGAGGTCGCCTGGTGTCTGCAGGTTTTTACGACTTTGCTGTCGGGTTTTATAGAGTTTTCCATCTCGCGGGCCGGCCAATGAAGGCAAGCCCTCCGTTCTAGCAACTTGCAACTACCCCATTACGTCGCTGGATGGGGTTGTTGAAGCAAGACGCCAGAGTACGGGTACTAGAGGTGTCGACGTCCTCCTCTAGTTTTGGGCGGTAAGTGCTCGACGGCAGTGTAAGTGCACGCCGAGCCCGCCCCCTAACCTACCCCCCCCCTGCCGGATATTAGCCATGGGCTGAAAGAATCCCCTATAAGGAGATAGTTTCAACCAATGCCCAGGGTGCACCAGCCCAGGTGCTGCGTTCTCTCCGGATCGAGATCAAGAGAGACTGCAACACCCAGGCCAACGTGGAGGAATCCGGCCCGCACCCCAACCTAACCTAACCTAACCTAACCTAACCTAACCTTTTTTTTTTTTTTTTTTTTTTTTTTTTTAAGAGGGGAAATGCTTTCCGCATACCACCGCGCTTGGGCGAACGCGGTGGTTATGTGGGACTCTCCCCCTGCCCCTCCCCCCTAATGGGAAAAGGGCAGGAAGCCTACCCACTAAAACCCCTCTGCTGGTCCTCAACCGCTTTAAGTGTTAGCCGCCGTGGGAGTCAAAGTGAATTCTTCCAAGACGACGGCCAAAGCTGCCCTGGTCATAGAGACCGGGACTCGTCTCGCCAGAGGCTGGGGGTGTCAAGCTCGAATGACATCCCCGACGGCACGTGAGATCGTGCAATGCGGGCTAAAGACGCCCATGTCTGCCCGCGTCTCACATTGAGTATAGGCTCTACTCCTTTCCACTCGTTTTACACGGGGGAGACGTTATGACTCCATCTCCTGTGGAGAACTTCTGCAGGTCTCCTGTGGTGCAGCCCCTTGTGGGGGCACCGACTTGTTCCTCTTTCGAGGAGGCCTGCAGCGTTTTCCGCCCATGATGTGTCCTGCCCGCCTTTTTGCTTGAGCGCAAGCCACGCAGTGCGGTTTGGCCTTGCAGCCGGCAGACATGTGTCCCTCTTCGCCACATCGGTAGCAAATCGTACCACGGTCGACTTGGGATGGGCATGTAGCTCTTACGTGGCCTAGGCCCATGCACTTAAAACAGCGCATGGGTAAGGGATCAAGTAGTTTGATCCGAGCTGATGACCAGCCCACCAAGAGTCTTGCTGCCGCAGCCAGAACCTTTGCAGGTTCCGGCGGGCATTTAATCACTGCGGTGCCAGCACCAAATGGCCCCGCGCGGATGATGCCTACCTTTACGTGTTCGGGCTGGCACCCAGTCGTCTTTGAGACTGCAGCGGCTATGTCATCAGGCCCGACGGATTCGTCCAAGCCAGACGCGCGCAGAGCAACAGTCTTCAGTGGTCGGGCTACCTCCGCCATATCACTGAGGACACTGCGTAATTTAGCCGCCAACTTATCCGCTTTCGAGCCACTGTCAGCACCCGACACCTCTATCAATCGGGCTCCGCTAACAGTGTTACGAGCCTTGATGTGTTCTAAGCCTACCTCACTTAGTTTGAATGACTTTATTGCCTTCACCATTACGTCTCTATAGGTCAACCCTTTCTGTGACGCCTCCGGCTTAAGGGTAATTACCACCGCTGTTGTTTGAGGAGTGACTATACGCGGTTTACGCTTCCTCTTCCTCTTCTTTTTCTTGCCCTTCTGCTTCTTTTGGGCTGGAGGCGCAGCCTTCGGAGCTGGGGCGGAGGAAGTAGACGGGCCCTGGCCATCCTTCTTTCCTTTACTCTTTTTCCTCTTAGAGCCTTCCTTGACAACAGTCGAATAGGCTTGGTGCAATGCCTTGGGTGATGACTGTGTGGGCGTGCTCCGTATCGTCTTCGCGTTTTTCGCCTTAGGGTGCATGGGAGGTATAGAGTTCTCACCAGTGCAAGGCTCTGGATGGTACGACGTGTCGGCAGCAGAGAAATCGTCCACGCATCCCGATAACCTTCTATCTGCCGCCAGCAAGGGTCGCAAGCGCACCTCCGGGAGCAGTCTGGCCTCTATACCGTCGAACCGGGCGCTGATCATGGTACCCACCTGACACATGATGGTGCGCACCAGTTCTTCGGTTTCAATCCTAGGCGGAGAGGCGGCTCGAGGTGGCGGATCTACCACCAACTTTTGCCTTCTCCTATCTTCCTCCACTTGTGTTCGGAGGTCTGCCAGCTCCTTGCGTAGCCCCTCCATCTCCTCCCGCAGCCTTTTATTTTCAGCGTTCATTCGCACCGTCTCGTCTGAGACGCAGCGGACCATCAGGACCTCACACGCGTCCTTAATATTGTCCGCTGCGTCTTTGAGGACACGTACGTATGTCCCTTTCAAGTTTTTCGAGGAAGTTGCCACCTTATGGATGGCGACCACACTCTCCTGTACCAACTTAATCAACGAGTTGGCGCTATCAGCATCGACGCTCGTCTCAGGAAGCTGAGACGAGGGAGCAGATTTGTTCCTCAATTGGCGGGTTGAGGCAATGAGCTCCGACTCTGCTTCGAGCATCATTCTTTCTCGTTCGGCCTCTACCAACGCCATCTTCGCTTTCGCTAAGCCAACATACTCCCCAGTTGTGGGGGGGCGGCCTCGCCCTCTTTTTAAAAGCGGCTTATTTGGCCCAGCGCCAGCACGCGTTTCCTCCTCACCGTCTCCGGTATCCACAATTCGACGTTTTCGCCGTTGTTCTGAACGTCCTTCGAAATTTCGGACACTCGTTTCCGAGTTCCCCTCCTCTTCACTAGTACTGTACGTACTGTCGTCTACCTCTTCATCTGTGTATGTAAAGTTTTTGTTTTTATATTTATCCATTTTAGTCCCACGAGTCGGGTCGTTACTAGTCCACTCCCGGGTGACGCCCATCCCAGGAGTAAGGCTATATACTAGCAGAGGTCGCCTGGTGTCTGCAGGTTTTTACGACTTTGCTGTCGGGTTTTATAGAGTTTTCCATCTCGCGGGCCGGCCAATGAAGGCAAGCCCTCCGTTCTAGCAACTTGCAACTACCCCATTACGTCGCTGGATGGGGTTGTTGAAGCAAGACGCCAGAGTACGGGTACTAGAGGAGTCGACGTCCTCCTCTAGTTTTGGGCGGTAAGTGCTCGACGGCAGTGTAAGTGCACGCCGAGCCCGCCCCCTAACCTACCCCCCCCCCCCCCTGCCGGATATTAGCCATGGGCTGAAAGAATCCCCCATAAGGAGATAGTTTCAACCAATGCCCAGGGTGCACCAGCCCAGGTGCTGCGTTCTCTCCGGATCGAGATCAAGAGAGACTGCAACACCCAGGCCAACGTGGAGGAATCCGGCCCGCACCCCAACCTAACCTAACCTTTTTTTTTTTTTTTTTTTTTTTTTTTTTTTGTCCGGGGGAAAATCCTCATGGATACCACCACGTCACGGGGGGGCGTGGTGGTTATGTGAGACTCCTACTCACTAAAAACCCCCGGGTGTTCCTCTCTCCACCATGTGGCAGGGTACGAGTAGCGCTTTCGCCTGCTTTCGATTCCCTGCCAGGCGGTTGCCTGCACTGCAGACCCTGCAGCTTTTCCCGTTAGTCCCTCCTTTAGTAGCGTGCCAGGAACACTTGGCACGCCACCCGACTCGAGGACCCTAGTCCGGACGACGATAGAACGTCCCCGTTTCTACCGTCCGGAAGTCCTCTCTATGGCGGCAGGCGACGGTCGTGAGCCAGTCGCCTGCGGCCCACTCTCTTGCGCCGTTGTTGGGACGCTCCCTCAGCGTCCTCTCTCGCACGCTCTGCGCACTCCTTCTGCGTCATTACGTCCTCGCAGAAAGAGCACGCTGCCCGCCACGCATCATCACTCCTGACCATGGCCCTTACCACCGTCGGCAACGTCAAGTCGTCACCGACAACCGCGACCAGGTCTGCGCGCGGTTCTCCCCAAGCTGGACACTGCTCTAAGGTGTGCTGAGCAGTGTCTTCGGTTTCGCCACAGTCATGGCACTCCGCCGTCGGCTCTCTTCCGGCTATACGGCAAAGGTACTTTCCGAAGCACCCGTGCCCGGAAAGCACCTGTGTCAGCCGGAAGGTCAGCTGCCCGTGATCGCGGTCGAGCCATTCTGATAGGATCGGTCGTATGGCGGCCACCGTAAGGAGGCCCGCAGTTGGAGCCTGCAACCTCATTCCCCAATCCGCAACTGCCTCAAGGCGCAGTTCGTCGCGTCGCGCCTGGATCTCACGTGGTGCTGGCCAATGACCACGGTCTCTTGCATCCTCCTGCCAGGCATGCACTTCGGCAAGGGTTTTTGCCTCCAAGTCCCAGGGCATTGAGCCAGCCAGGACACAGGCCGCCTCTGTAGATATTGTACGATAGCCTCGTATGGCCCTGATAGCCATTGCCCGCTGCGGTTTAAGCAGCAAGGCAGAGATCCGGCTATTCAAGGCATCCACCCACACTGGTGCTCCATACAAGGCCATCGATCGAACCACGCCCATGTACAGCCGCCTGCACGAAGTCTTGGGCCCCCCCAGGTTTGGGAGTATACGCCCAAGAGCAGCAGCTGCACCTAACAACTTCGGCATTAGACGCTGGAAGTGTGGCAGGAAGCTCCACCGGCTGTCAAGGACAATGCCTAGGTACCGCATCGTCGACTCGACTTCGATGGTGACTCCTCCCACCACAATGTGCGCACCCGCCGGAGGTGCTCTTCGAGGGCCATGCCTCCAGCCCCAGCCGCCTGATCCTGTCAACCATCTGTGCTACACCCGCCGTCGCTAGTATGGCCGCCTCCCTGAAGGTGGCCCCCTGAGCGGTCACCAACGTGTCATCAGCGTAACAGGTTACGCTCACTCCACGCAGGCGAGCGCCCCGGAGTACCCAATCGTATCCGATGTTCCACAGGAGCGGCCCAAGAACTGACCCCTGTGGAACGCCGCACACCATCTCTTTCTGACACCACTCCCGTGGTCCAGGGTACGTTACAAACCTTTCTGACAGGTAAGAGCCAATAACTCGGCTCAGATACCGCGGGACCCGGTGGTACCGTAACGCCTCCTGTATGCACTCCCAGGGGATGGAGTTAAAAGCGTTGGCGATGTCTAAGGACACCGCCAAAACAACATCACCCCGGGAGACAGCATTTTGCGCCAGGCTCTTTACTGCCAGGATCGCACTCACCGTTGATCTGCCGGTGCGGAAGCCATACTGGCAGTCTGCCAAGTCTGGTCCATCGTTGGTGAGGTGCTTGACGAGACGAGCCGCTACCACGCGTTCGAAGAGCTTGCTCACCTCGTCAAGCAGAACGATCGGCCTGTAGGCTGATGGGGAGTCCGCTGGACGACCTTCCTTCTTCAGGAGCACCAGCCGACCCGTTTTCCACTGTTTGGGAAAACGGGCATGCTCCATGCATGCGCTAAACATGCGCCGGAGTCTGGGCTCGATTTCTCCCATCGCTAGGACCCACGCTCGACCCGGAATGCCGTCTGGTCCAGGAGCCGTGTTTTTCGCCCGTAGGCGCAGGACGGCTGCTCCCAGCTCCCCTTCCGAGACGGCTGGCACATCCTCATCCTCATCTCGAGTCTCCACTGTCATAGACGCCATAGCTGGCGATTGGAATTCCGCTCTGTGAGGGAACAGGGTTGCTACCACTTGGTTGACGAAATCCGGCTGCAGGCTCTCAGTGAGCGGAGGGGCCCAAGGCCGGAGTTTGTTTCTTACCATCTTGTATGGCCTCCCCCAAGGGTCACTGTTTAGGGTCTCCAACAGTTGTTCCCTCGACAACTCGATGGCTTGGCGAATGACCGCCTTGAGTTCCTTTTTAGCCTCCTTATACACTCCATAAAGAGCAGTTTCCACCAACTCGTCGCGGATTCGCCTTCGCCTCTGTGCCTGGTACCGGCGCCTTGCCGCTACGCATTGCTCGCGTAGTTGCGTTAGCTCCGCAGTCCACCAGTACAAGCGACGCCGTGGAGGTTGGCGCCTGGTCCGGGGCATCGCTGCGTCGCATATTTGCGTCATCGCGTTTCGGAACCATTCCGCCTCATCCTCGACCTCCACAGTGCCCTCAGGCACGGGTAGCCATGATTGCACGATGGCGGCCTCTTTGAGGAGCTCTCTATCCATCCTTGTCAGCGCCCAGCGAGGGCCGTGCAAGGATGGCGCACTCCGGCTTGGGCTGTTTGGGGTCATTGAAGGAGCGGAGACCTCAAATCGGATATAGCGGTGGTCCGATAATGTCTCCACGCTCTCCACAACTTCCCACCCGCAGACTCGGCGCGCTACCGTAGGGCTGGCAAACGATAGATCGACAATCGAACTGCCCTGTGACCGAACACAGGTCGGTTGCGAGCCCCGGTTTAAGAGACAGAGTCCCGACGTCAGCGCCCACTCCTCTAATACTGCCCCTCGTGCGTCAGTGACTGGGCAACCCCAGGCTGAGCTTTTGGCATTGAAATCACCCACTACCATTACAGGATGTGGGTGATTTCTGCCGATGAGGGTCTCGACCTGGCTAAGGAGACCCTCAAACTCTGCAAGGCTTCTGCTAGGGGGACAGTATATGCCAACCGTAAAAATCCCTCCAATAGTTGCCGCAACGCAACCACGACCCTTTTGCACATTTTCGAGTGTTGAGGACCTCGACACGACTAGGGCAACAAGGTCGTCCGCATCACCCGCCCAATCATCCCTGTCGGGGATAAAATATGGTTCCGCAACCACAGCCACTTGCGTCATCCACTCAGCCATGCTCTGAAGGAGCAAGTCTTGAGCTCGCGCGCAGTGGTTAATGTTGGCTTGAAGGACTTTAAGGGCCATTATCGTTTAGTGTTTGTGATTCCGTCTCCATAGCCACCTCGACTGATAGCTGGCGTGTCGGTTGTGACTGCAGAGCAGTCTTCCGTCGTGAAATTTTGGGGGCTGGTGCTGAGCAAGCTGTGCCCCCGAGTTGGTGGTCTGCCGGTTTTTTGGCTGCAGCACAAATAGAGCAGTGCGGTTTGGCCGAGCACTCCCTGGATTTATGGCCAACTACTCCACAGCGAAAGCACTCTTGGCTTCTATCGACCTCCGCACTGCATTGTGCTCTGATGTGCCCCTTCTGCAGACATCTGAAACAGCGTCGAGACCTAGGCTCGAGAAGTTTCACGGAAGCTGACACCCAAGACAATGTAAGACGACCTGCTGCAGCAATGCGTTTTGCAGTTGCCACCGGGCATTCGACCCAAATGTGTCCCACGCCAAATGGATCCTTTACGACCCCGCCGCTTTTGAGGCTATCTTTGGGACAGCTCCCGGCCTCAGCAACCGCATTTAATACCTCATCAGCAGAAGTGGAGTCATCCAGGCCAGAGATTTTGATTTCCGTCGTCTTGACCGGCCTAGAGACACGGACTATGTCCTGGCTAAGGACTTGTCTCAACTTTTCGGCCAGCGCGTCTGCTTGTGGGCCGTTGTCTGTGCCAATTACCTCAAACATCCGCGCTCCTGTGGCACACACGCGGAAACGAACCCCAGTAGTGATACCCAGATCCATCAGCTTAATTTTGGCCTTAGCCTCCGCGATTACTGTGTCGTAAGTTAAGCCTTTTTCGATGGCCTCCGGTGTAAGAGTAACAACTACCGCAGCTGATTTTGGAGGCCTGAGTCGCGCCAGTCCCGTGGCAGTGGCAGTGGCAGCCCCTCGCGGTCCCCGCTTTGCCTGCCCTTTTCCCTCCCTCTTCTTGAGCCCCTTCTTGAGCACCTCGGTCCAGGGCAACTCCTCTGGCTGGGCGGGGCTTGGATCCGACGCTGATGGTAAGGGTTGGGGCTCGGAGCGCCGCCCCTTCCTTTCCGCCTTCCTCTTCTTTTGCTTTTTGGCCTTTTGCGGCTTTGGAGCCTCCAGTCCTCCAGAAACAGCTTTTATCGAAGCAGCCGTGGTCTTTTTTGCCTTCACTGTAGCCTTAGTTGGGGTATTTGATGGCCCCGGAGAGATCTCGGGGAGATCATTAGCCCGCCTGTCCGCTGCCAACGGAGGGCGGAGTCTCTTCTCGGGCAGTAGCCTATCTTCAAATGCCTCGAACCTGGCATTTACCATCGTGCCCACCTGGCAGAGGATGGTGCGCACCAGGTCTTCAGTATCCGGTGGTTTCTCTACAGGCTGACTAGGCAGAACTACAGCAGCCTGTTGTTGTGGCCGATCAAGGCGCTCGCGCATTTCCGCCACCTCCTTGCGAAGCTGCGCGACCTCCGTTTGCAGGCGGGCGTTGTCAGCCTGCAGCCCTTTCGTCTCTTCTGAGGTGCAGCGGCTCTGTAGGATAAGAGCCACTTTGCCGATCTCGTCCGCCGCATCCTTCAATGACTTCACGAAGCCTCCTTTTAGATTTTTGGAGGAAGTGGCCACCTTTCTGATAATATTGATATTATCCTCAATCGTACGGCTCAGTGAAGTTGCCGTCTGGAAGTCGTCTCCGTTAGAAGACGACTCCGATAGAGTGAGAGCCCTGGCACGGGCCCGGGCCTCTCGAGAAGCTGCAGTAATTTCCACTTCTGCCCTCATCTGCTCCTCCTCCCTTTGCGCTTCCACAAGCGCCAACTTCGCCTTGGCCAGGCCAACATAATGACCTGTAGTTGGCGGCCGACCTCGCCTTTTCCTCATTGGGCTCGCAACCCCATCCAGACTTGTTTCCGGGTCCGAGCCTCCATTGTTTCTATACCGCCGTTCTTTAGTCCTAAGACTGGTATCCGGCAGTGACTCAACGCTAAGCATCGAGTCACTATCACCCTCCTCACTGCTGTCCTTCGACTTATTGGTTTTGGTTTTTGTTTTTTTGTATTCCATTTTGAATCCCACGAGTACGGGTCGATCTAAAAGGTCCACCCCCGGGTGACGCCCATCCCAGGGGTAAGGCTATATACTAACAGATTTCGCCTTGTTTCTGTAGGTTTTTACGACTTGGCTGTCGGGTTTTATAGAGTTTTCCATCTCGCGGGCCGGCCAATTAAGGCAAGCCCTCCGTTCAAGTGTCTTTCGACTACCCCATAACGCCGCTGGATGGGGATTGTTGAGGAGAGACACCTGAGTACGGGGTACTAGAAGAGTCGACGTGCCTCCTCTAGTTTTGGGCGGTAAGTGCTCGACGGCAGTGTAAGTGCACGCCGAGCCCGCCCCCTAACCTACCCCCCCACCCCCTGCCGGATATTAGCCATGGGCTGAAAGAATCCCCCATAAAGGGAAAGTCTCAGCCGATGCCCAGGGTGCACCAGCCCAGATGCTGCGTTCTCTCCCGATCGAGATCAAAAGAGACTGCAACACCCAGGCCAACGTGGAGGAATCCGGCCCGCACCCCAACCTAACCTAACCTAACCTAACCTAACCTAACCTAACCTAACCTAACCTAACCTAACCTAACCTAACCTAACCTAACCTAACCTAACCTAACCTTTTTTTTTTTTTTTTTTTTTTTTTTTTTTTTTTTTTTTTTTTTTTTTTTTTTTTTTTTTTTTTTTGTTACGCTGGGGAAATGCATTTACGCATACCATCCAGGGGGGGATGGTTATGTGGGACTCACCAACCAGAGTGGCCGGAATACCCACTAAAACCCCAGCGGCCTTTGCACTTCACGGGCTGTTGATGATGGGGGCGCCATGGGCTGCTAATGATGCTACCATTGGGCGCCGCCCAGCCGTCCCAGTATCATTTGGGACACCTGCGTCATAGCAGGACTGTATGTGGTGGGCCCCCTAACCCACAAGTCCTACTAAGGGTCTAGGCTTGCAACAAACTGCCGTCGCCTTTGCCCCCTTCGCCTGCGCCGGAGCGGGTGTGCGTCGACATTGTCTTCGCGTTCCCGCTCCGCCGCCTCCTTCTGTGAGATGACGCCTAACCTAACCTAACCTAACCTAACCTAACCTAACCTAACCTAACCTAACCTAACCTAACCTAACCTGTTCCCCCCCCCCCAGTGTTTGGTTCGCGGAGCTTTCGCCCTACCTCAGCCAGCCTAACCGCAAAGGGGACAAAATATGTCAGCCTTGCAAGCGAGTTGAGCCGAGGTATTCCTCTATCCACCACCCGAAGACGCGCCACGTCGGAGTTCACCTCTCCGCCCACCCTGACAACAGAACAGGTCCGTGGAACCTAACCTAACCTAACCTAACCTCTTTTATTTATTTATTTTTTTTTTTTTTTTGCGCGCCATTTTATGCGCCATAAACGTTTGTTTCTTAGGTATTTCGGGTCCTTTAGTTTCTATAGAAATAGAAATAGAAATGTTTATTTGCTAGAATACGTTACAATAAGATCATAAAATAAATAACAGAATCAGTATTCAGCCGACATTAAAATCGACATGCAAAATATTAGATTGGTCACAATAATTTAAAAATAACTGGCAACAATAAATTAGCTCGCAATACATCAGCGTTGTTATGCTCTATTAAAGTTAACAAAATCTTTAACGCTATAAAAACAGTGTTCCCTTAGCCATGCAGTCAACTTAGTCTTGAGCACGCTACCATGTAACACCCTCAATTCATTGGGAAGGTTATTAAATAATACCACGCACATGTTACAGGCGTTTCTTTTAAAGATGTCAGACCTACAACATGGTTGATGGAGCAGATATTGATACTGACTTCTTGATTTTCCAGCGAACAGTTTTTCACGTTTTTTAAAATATTCTGGATGGCTATCAGTGAAGAGACATGCTTTCAATATATACATAGAAGCCAAGGGGAGAACTTTAAACTTATGGAAAAGTGGTCTACAGCTTTCATCAAACCGAGTACAACCTACTGCACGCAGACATTTTTTCTGCATTATAAATGCCCTCTCTACATCAACAGAGTTGCCCCATAGCAAAAGTCCGTAATTAAGGGTAGATGCCACATAGCCGTGGTAGGCAGTTAGCGATGCCGCAGTAGAAACTGATTTTCTAAGTTCTCTTAAAGCAAAAACAAACCTCGCTAATTTAGAACAGACTGAATCAATATGGAGCTTCCAGTTCAGATGTTTATCAATAAATAAACCTAAGAATTTTACACTATGAGCTTCATTAACGGGAATGCAATTATGATTAACTATCAAATTTATCGGGCTTGATTTATAAGAATGAAATTGTACAAATGAACTTTTTTCAAGATTAATATTAAGATTATTATTGCATGTCCAAGTATTGATATCTGCTAATGCTTTATTTATATTTGTTTCATACAAATTTTTGTCAGTTCCCCTTACTATTAAGGTAGTGTCGTCAGCAAAAAGTATACACTTTTGCACAGTAGCTTGGGGAAGGTCATTTATGTATAATAAAAACAATAGAGGTCCCAAATTACTTCCCTGAGGTACCCCGGACGCATTGACACGATAAGGTGACCTGTATTTCACCCTTACAATGTTAGTCCCCTCTGTAACCAGTCTAGACATTTCTGTGCATTGTTGTCGGTTGGCTAAATAGCTTGTCATCCAATCGAGAACGGTACCCCTTATGCCATACGTCTCAAGTTTCAACAGAAGTTTCGAATGGTTAACAAAGTCGAAGGCTTTACTCATGTCAAGGAAAATTGACATAACTGGCAGTTTGTTATTTATAGCTTCAGACACACACTTAATAAAAGCAAAACATGCCAATTCTGTGGAGTGATCCCTCCGAAAACCAAATTGTTCTGAAAGTAAGATATTGTGTAGCGACAAATAGTCAATCACTCTCACAAACATAGCTTTCTCCATAATCTTAGACAAAGAAGGAACAATGGTAATGGGCCTGTAGTTATTTGGGTCACTTCGATCTCCTTTTTTAAATAATGGTTTTATAACCGAAAGCTTTAACTGTTCGGGAAAGATGCCTTGACTAAAAGAAAGATTGATCAAATGTGCCATCGGACGGCACAAGTATTTAGCGTTACGTTTAAGTGTAATGGTTGATATCTCATCATGGCCACAGGACCTGCTGTTCCTCAGGGACATTATTATTTTAAAAACTTCATTGTCGTCAACAGGTCTAGCAAACATAGAAAGAGCCTGATTATTTCGTTTAATTGAACTACTATTATGTGAACAATTGTTTGGTATATGATTATTAATAATGTCAATAAAGAAGTCGTTAAAAATATTACAAATGTCCTGAGGATCACTATAAATAACATTTTTACTGGTCAGCGAATTAATGTCATTTTTATGTACATTGTATGAGCAACGGGAATTTATTAAGTTCCACGTTGCTTTACACTTATTTCTATTTGACTGAATATATAGATTATTGCGCAGCCGTTGAGACTTATATATACATTTTCTTAGAATAACACTGTATTTTTTATAATAAGTTTTGTTTTGGCTATTGTTATTACTATGATGATTTCTACATCTAATAAACAATTTACGCTTTACGTGACAGGCTTTTTTTAACCCTCTAGTCAGCCACCTTACACCCTTTATTCGATTATTCACTTTAACCTTTATCATCGGAAAACACAAATTAAATAAGAGACAAATCAAATCGTAAAAAAGTGTAAATGCGTCTTGAAAAGAATCAGTGTTTAACACATCAGAGAAGGATAAAGCAGCCACACATTGTTGAAATTTATGCATATTGTCATTGCAGTAATCCCTTTTATACTCATACCAAGTTACAACCGAGTTACCCTTCTTTACATTAAAGGCCAATGTTTGAGCTCTGTCATGGTCAGATAGGTAGAGACTGTGAGTCTGCGCCTCTACTTTATTAATGTTAGAAGCAATCTGATCCAGACAAGCGTTAATCCTAGTCGGCACTTGGATGTGCATATTGAAACCATGTGTTAATAAAGTGCTATTAAGGTCTTTTGAGAACGAGTTATCCTTCAAAATGTCAATGTTCCAATCACCACATATTATAATTTTCCTTTTCTTAAATTTAGTAGTTAACTGAAAAAGGAGATTATCTAGTTTGTTAATGAATAATCCTACGTGTGATTTTGTCTGTTCTGGAACTCTATACACAACTACAATTAAAAGGTCTAAACCCAAAATTTCTGTCCCGCAACATTCAAATAAAAAATCAACGGCTAATTCGGACAGAAAGGTAATTGGCTTAGCCTCCAATGTTTTTTCACAAGAATAGCTGTACCGCCTCTACTTTTCTTTCTACAATAAGATGACGCTAATTTAAAGTTATGGAGCCTAATATTGTTTTCACAGTCTTTTTTTACGAAGGTTTCACAAAAACATAGGACATCAATATATTTTTTGTTGTCATTGAAATCTTGCAACGTTGCTTGAATTAGATCAAGCTTACTTAATAAGCCCCCGATATTTTGGTGAAATATCGTAATAGAGTTACTTAGAGGGACGAAAACATTTTTTCCCATTTATTCCACTAATTTTACTGGGAAAGTAAGCAGTGATAGGCCTTTGAGTCAGAGTTTTACCCTTGGTAGCGCAAACATTGTACGAAGACTTTTTGAAGTAATAGGGTATAGTTCCTTTGGGGTTACATTCTTTTTCAATTGCTTTACATGGCTTAATTTTATATTTAGTTGAATTATTTATCAATGCTCTTAACTTATTGTAACTTAAGTACTCATTTTCGTAGTACCGAGAGTCTACAAGAAAATTTATTTTACGACATAGATTGTAAATATAGTTGCTATCATAGTCATAATCTATTAAGTTTAAAAATTTACAATTGTCAAAATTATTGCATAGTAATCTTAAAGTATAATTAAGGTTATATTCATTTAGGTGTGCGCTGTTTTTCACACCAGTCACAATAACAAAGGCTTTGGAGCGCAATTTTATAAATGCGCTAAGCTCGGCCGTTAATCTAATTGGATTGCAGTCATTTTCACCTATGTTTACGATAATAACATCATTACTAGTAGTGCTAAGTGTATCTGGAGATTTCAATATATCTTCACAGCGCGCGTTAGGTCTGATGGTTGATGTTACTTCGTATTCTCCGTATCTAGTCCCCTGTCTTGACTTTAGCAGTGCGGCAGCAAGTCCACTGCTTTGGCTTCCTCCAAGAATATATATTTTCTTCGATGACCCGTTGCAATTTTGTGTCATTGTTGTTTGCTCGTGTACACCATTACAAGTGGGAATGGATATTAAATCACTTTCAGACATTTTCGTTTTTTCGGTGGGGTATTCTATTAACTGATCAATATATCCTTCATTATCCCACGTTTGTGACTGTTGATCTTTAGTTTGGGGCGTATGTTTTTTTCTAGGTTTTACACTGGATGTGCAAATATCCTTCAGGTGTTGAATTTGGCGATTTGAATAAGCTATTTGGTTTCTAAGGTCTTCGTTCTCTAACAACAGTTTTGTAATGTAACTGTCTGAGTGTTCCAGTTTTCCCTGTAGATGTGTAATTTTGTCCTTTAACTGTACCACATCATCTTTATAATTTATGGTTAAGTCTGGACAGCTCCTGTTTAGGGTATCATTTCTGGCTACTGAACTGTCAAATTCATCATCAGACAGCGAATCAAATGAATTATGTATTGGCACATTATATTTTCTAACTGTGACTCTGTCCACCGAACAGTTACCCTGATGTTGCTGTTGCGACTGAGGTAATACTGCCTGGGGTGGAGATGCATGAGGTGTTTCTTTGGCTTCTTCTTCCGCCTGAGCTCGTGAAAATTGTTTTGATGTTGAAGCAACGGCAAAACCTTTGTTGGTAGTTATTGGTGTGCTTGCTATTCTTGGCAACACTTTACGTTGGCGACATTTGATACAGGTCCAAGACTCTTTCCTTTCTTTGTTCATTAAATCAAACAGTTTTTCTGAATGAGTGCAATTTAGGTCGTAAGAGTGCTTACACCTCGAACAGGTCAAATAATGCTTCTCCAAAATCTTTTTTTTACATAAGGGGCAAGTAGGTTTAGATGCCATATTGCCAAAAAATTAAAAAAAAATAAAAAGTAAAAAATAATAAAAAAAAAAAAATAAAAAAAATATACAAAAATTCACTTGGGTTTGAACCCGGTATCACTGCTTCCGTGTCGGGCCTCAAGTCCGCTGAGCCAAAGTAACTTAACCTTGGTGTTTGAATTAGAGTAACTATGGTGCCGGTTAGCCTTTAACTCATTAGTGTGCTATGCGTCAATGACCTCTGAGCCGATAAGACACCGAACTATCCCGAGGCACTCCGAAGTCGGCACATTTAAACCTTGTGTTAATTGCAGTTATTTAACCTCCGTTTCGTTTTTTAATTTTGAGTTTTTATAGTCATTTGGTCACTAATTTGGTAATAACTTTCAGATTTCCACAAGTACACACTAATTAACAGATTTGTATAGTTTTTGGCCAAAACACTTAGTTTATTAATCACTTTACGATTTTTTTTTCGTCACAGTCAACTGACATACGTCCGTCGTGCACTAGCGCTCTCTCACTCCTCCTAGTAGTAGAGTATAGTCAAAGTCTTCTTCTCGTGATCTCGCTAAGATAGGTTAAAATGTCCGTCCGACTGCATGCTTATATTTTTTTTTATTCACCAAGACGGTTTATTGTTTGTTGATAATTGTATGCCTAATTTGTACGGCAATAAGACAGTAACAAAATATTACAAGTTTAAATTCCTCTCCCTTGCTGCAAACAGGCCACGACGACTTCAATCCACGGATCTCCAACACTTTATAACTCAAAGCTTCCTCTGACGACATTTTGCGTTTGAAGTGTGAGCAAGCTTCAGGGTGCGGCTCCACTGAGGCGGAGACGAGGGGAGCGGGGCGGAGCTGTGCCAATATTAACCAATAGAATATAAACTAACGTGCGCAAGGCGCGCTCGACGTGACCGCATGCGCCTTCTATTGGTTAATATTGGCACAGCTCCGCTCCGCTCCTCTCGTCTCCGCCTCAGTTGAGCCGCACCCTTAACGTGTGTACCGACGCGAGCCGGGCAAGTTCACCATCTAAGATCGCGATTTTATAGGTCGTACGTCTATCAGCCCTTTAAAAGCATTAACGAGAACTTGAGTCAAGTATCAACATGCTTGGCGCAAGCTGCATGACCCTCTCCGACCAGATGTCAAAATATCTGTCTCACAAATTCACAATCTATGAATTATACAATCTGTGGGTGGATGGATGGGATGGATAATATTGTCAATAATTCAATATTATTACGAAAAAAAAAGCGCGGGAACCCTTAAAGTGGATAGGCGGAACTTTAATTTCTCTCATAACATTTCCTTTAAAAATTGTATTGTAGTTTGTTTATTTGTATATAATATACGTGTATATTTTGTAAATATAATAGTAAGTCGTTAAGACTTTGAGGGGCTTTGAAATGAAGTCGAAAAAACGAAAAAAAGAAAATCCTGCTCTTGACGATGAAGCGAAGCTGTCCTCTTCCTCAGAGTCAGACTACTCTGACTCCCTTCCTTCACTGGAGGAGGATGTGGACAAATACAAGCCGTATATGCTCACAGACTACCACAGGCGTTATCCTGAAGATAATTTGGCAGGGAGTGAATATGTCGTATTTATAGAAAGTAAAGATGAAAACAAACCGTTGGGAACGAGAGATATGATGAGCCTTAGCTCCATATTTCAAAGATTCGTTAAAGGAATTAAATACCTGAAGAAAATAAATAAATTCAAAATTGGCGTTGTCTTTGACAAGCCTAACTTAGCCAATGCGTTTCTAGATAACTCCTCGTTTCATAAAGATCAAAGCATTGTAGCATCCATTCCGGCGTCGTCTACGGAACTGACTGGTGTAATTTTATCTGTCCCTGTGGACATGTCTAACAAAAAAATTTACAAGGCCCTTTCAGTAAACACTAAAAAAATAATAAGCGTAAGACGCATAATGAAAAAAGTAAAAGTTGATAATAATTTATCTTTCCAGCCGACTCAGACAGTTGCTATAACTTTTGCCAGCTCGACTTCTCTTCCCGATTTTGTCTACCTCAAGATGTGGAGGTTACCAGTGCTGCCCTACATTCCCCCGGTAAAACAGTGTTTCCGCTGCCTCAGGTAGGTATGGTCATTTAGGAAAGTTTTGCAAGAATGCAGAAAGGTGTTCCATTTGTGGTGAGGGTCATGGTTTTAAGACTTGCACCATCAGTGTTGATAAAGCAATATGCGTACATTGTAAAGGGGATCACATTGCCATATCTGGTAAATGCCCCATTAAACAAAGAAAAATTCAAGAGAACAAAGACAAGGTAGCCCCTAGACCTTTCTCAGTTTTATTCAATGAAAAAAAATTCCCTGCTCTACAAAAAGAGCAAGATTTGACTAAAATTCTAACTTCAGATCCAAAAATATTAACCATTCTTACTGAGTCCCTCATTAAAATAATATCACTTAATAAAAAAGAAAATTTGTCCATCAACTCCAAAAATATAGCTGAAATAATAAAAGAAACTTTACTGTCTAAAAATAAAATATCTTAATTTTCACAAACATGTGTTTATTAAACATAATGCAATGGAATGCAGAAAGTATTTTACATCATAAAAACTTATTTAAAAAGTTTCTTAGTGATCATCAGATTCACATAGCAATCTTATCAGAGACCTGGTTAAAACCTCATATGAAATTTAATATTAGAGGCTACACAGTTGTGAGAAATGACTGTGGCAATTCCCATAACGGTGTAGCTATTATCTTGCACAATAGTCTTAATTTTCAGAATGTTTCAACCTTTTATGATGATTCTCTTCAAAATTTAGTTGTGAAATTACAAATATATAATAAATTTATATCTATCGCTAGCTTTTACAGCTCATCAAATTGTATCCCAAGATTTTGTAAAACTAAATTTAATAATATTCTAAAAGGTCTATCTAGTCCTATGATTGTGGCTGGTGATTTTAACGCACATCACACGGTGTGGGGATGTGGTGTTATTGATTCACGTGGCAGAGATATCATGGATGTTATGGAGGAGAATGACTTAGTGCTCTTAAACGACGGAAGCCCAACAACAATAGGATCAAACTGTAAACGGCCTAATGGTCTTGATCTAACAATGGTATCATCCTCATTGTCTTTATCCTGCGAGTGGTCAGTTTGTGACACTCCTCTTGCAGGATATCATCTCCCAACTGTAACAAAGTACACAATTACTCCAATTAGTTATATTCCAGAATCAATTAATTTTGCAACTAAACATATAAATCCAAAATTAATAGATTGGTCTAAATATAAACAGAAAGTCAATGAAATGTTAAACAACTTCACACTGGAAATATCTGATCCTGTAGTTAGTTATAATAGTTTTTGTTTGGTTATATTTTCTGCTGTTGAGAGCTCGATCTTTCGTCCTAGAGCTACTCGTATTAGTAATGGTTCGGAGAGTGAGGGTGCTGCACAAGTTAGGGGCAGGAAAAAATTCCTGCCCCTACCTTGGTGGAATGATAAATGTTCAAAAGTAGTTGATAGTTGTAAGCAAGCTTTTGTGACTTTTAAGTCTACCCCTTCTTTAGAAAGTTTTATTGCTTTTAAAAGAGCACAAGCCATTAAGAAAGCTGTCATAAGGGCAGAATGTCGTGATGCCTGGGAAAAGTTTTGTTCTTCTTTAAATAGGTTAGTTCCAATGAAGCAGGTTTGGATAAAAATGAGAAAATTTAATAAAACATATTCTTGTAATAAAAAATATCTTAATTTTGAATGGTTGCATGACTTTATACGTAAATACACACCTGACACTGTTGAGAATACTCCTATCCTCTCTTCCATTGGTAGTTCAAATTTAACAGAGTCTTCTTCATATTTAGTCACTAATTTTAGTATAATAGAATTGAATGCTGCTCTTAAATCAAGGAAAGATACAGCTTGTGGGCTTGACGGGATGTCATATAAAATGTTTAAGTTGTTGAATACTCAAAATCTGAATTTATTTTTGAAAATTATCAATATGTTGTGGCAATCAAACATAGTTCCCCTTGAATGGAAAATGGATTGTTTTGTTCCAATTCTTAAACCTGAAAAATCCTTCCTGATCCTTCTGATGCTAATTCTTATCGGCCTATAACTCTGAGTTCTTGTGTTGGCAAAATCTTTGAGCAGTTGCTCAAGCAGAGACTGGAATTTTTTGTAGAACATAATAATATTCTACCCAGTAATCAGTTTGGTTTCCGCCGTGGGCGCTCTGCGCGAGAGAGCCTAAGTCATTTGAGTCTAGACATTAGTGATGCTTTACACGGTAATAAAGTCTTAGTTGCTGTTTTTCTTGATATTGTCGGAGCTTTCAATAATGTTAATCTGCATGTACTGTCTTCCATCTTAGTCTCTCTTCAGTTTCCTGTAAAAATAATAAATTGGATTTTTAATTTCTTACATGGCAGAGAGATCTTTGTGAAATACAATAACAATCTATTTGGTTCCAGATTTTCCTATAAAGGGGTCAGTCAAGGAGGAATTCTAAGTCCTCTCTTGTTTATCCTCTACATTCATAGGTTGAATATAGAGTTAGGATCTGAGGTGAATAACCTTCAGTTTGCTGACGATTTAGTGGTCTACTGCTCAGGTGATAATATTCAGGAAATTAATACAAAACTAAATCATGCTCTTTCAAAACTGAAATCTTATTTTGACTATCTGAATTTAGATATCAGTTCTGAAAAAAGTAATGTAATTATTTTTAACAAGCATTTAACCAGGTCGGTAAAAGTGTATTATGATGGTCATTTCCTTCCCATAAATTCGATGACGAAATTTCTTGGAGTCATTTTTCAAAATAATAATAAATGGAATAAATATGTTGAGTCTCTGTCAGTCAGAGCTTTAAAAGCTTGTAACATCCTGAAAACTTTAGCAGGAACTTACTGGGGCTCTGATCCTAAAATTTTGCTAATTTTATATAAAAGTTTGGTAAGGAGTCATTTTGAGTATGGTTTTGTATGTTACTCCGATAAAATTAGTTTGGTAGATAAATTGGACAAGATACAAAATAAGTGCTTGCGGATTATAATGGGCACCATGATATCAACTCCGATTATTTCTATGCAAATTGAGGCAAATGTCCCTCCATTATTACTTCGTTTCAAATTTCTCAAATCAAAATTTCTTCTAAAGATGTGCACATTTAGAAATCATCCACTTATTGCTAAGTTAATGAATGCTTATAATCATCATCATTCTTCCTTCCTCGTTCAGGACTGGCCTGAAATAATTCATTTAAAATCAATCTATAATCTTTATGAAAATTCTTGTTTGCCCTGTTATGATGGCTCTTATACAAGTAAATTTTGTTCAATAAACATTATTATAGATAGCTCCTTCAAATATAAACAAGATGTGTATAATAAGTTGAATGAATTTGCCGGATATCGTCATGTCTACACTGATGGTGCAAAGAATAAGGACGCAGTTGCAATGGCCATTTATAATTTACAGTTAAAAAGAGGCAAAGGGTATAAATTATCGGAGGCTGTCAGTATTTTTACAGCTGAAGCCTCAGCTATTCTGGCGGCTCTTGATCACATTGAGCAGCAAGTTTTTGATAAGTGGGTCATAGTTTCAGATAGTATGAGTGTTCTAAAGGCTCTTGACAACCCCAGGTATGATGCTAAAACTAGTTATCTTCTTCATTTAATCAGGGAAAAATACCTTTATCTAATGTGCAGTAAATCCATAATTTTATTTTGGACTCCGTCGCATGTTGGTGTTTTTGGAAATGACAGAGCGGATTTCCTTGCCAGGTCAATTTCCAGTTCCAACTACTTAGATGTTACCATAAAACAAATTCCTTTACCCGATTCTGATTTAATAACATGTGTTAAAGCGAAACTATCTCATGATTTTAAATGTCTTTGGGCTCAAATAACTGAGAATAAAGGTAAATGGTATGCGGAAATTAATAACAAGATTGGCAGGCCCTGGTTCACTGATGGCAACAATTACCTCAATAGAAAATTCTTCACGATTATATGTCGTTTGCGAATGGGTCATTGTCGTTTTAATGCTCATTTACATAGAATTAATTTAGTACCCTCCCCTTTTTGTATTTATTGTAATGATAATGTTTCCGAAACTTTGCATCATATCTTCTTTGACTGTCGCAGTTTTGCACTGGATAGAATGGTACTTATAGACAGCCTTTTAAACATTTACAAGAATAGAATAGAAATAGCGATGTCCCGCGCTCTCTTCCTCAACTTTTGAAAAACAGGAATTGTTTTAAACCTCTTTATGACTTCGTAATATCGACCGTTGGAGATATATAATGGAAATGTTACTAATTCAGACACTAATTGATACTAACACGAAAATGACTTGGCTTCGGCCTCATAAACTGGATTAAGAGAAAAATAATTGAAAACAGACTTGGCTTTGGCGTTTTGAAATATATATTCAAGAAATAATTAAAGAAAAGACTTGGCTTTGGCCTTTTGAAATATATATTCAAGAAATAATTAAAGAAAAGACTTGGCTTCAGCCTTCTGAATATTATATTCCAGCAACAAAATACAGAAGACTTGGCTTCGGCCTACCTTTTAACTCAAATTGGAGATTATTTAAGACATGGCAGTATGGGCACAGATCCCTTAGCCTTTCCCTTAGGGAAGAACTAAACCAAAAAACAAAATCAATATTATTATTACATTTTGATTAAAGGGCTGCCGGGTTGATGATGTTAGCTCCCTTTCTTAATTTCCTTGCGATGTAATACTTTTTACCGTGTAACATAATCGTAGTAGGTGGTAGCCAGATTACTATTCATTTGTGTGGTGCAAAATACTACCGGCTTCGAATCGTGTTTACTCCTCGAAGCTGCAAAATGTCGTCGCCGGTGCGCGTGAAGGATGAGCAGCAGTGGGACGACACAGACGAGAGTGGCGCGGGCGAGGCGACCGCGGACGACTTGTACACCGAGCACGAGGTCAAGGATGAGCTCGTGCTGGGCCCGGAGCGGCTGCAGCCTCAGGACATTGCTTTCGCGCTGCACGGTGAGTTCAGTTGTGCTGTCCCAAGTGTACGGCCTGAGTAGACGCTCGAGTTCGGTATCCAGCGGGGCGAGACGTGCGGTGCGGTGCGGCGTCTCTCTTCTAAAAATATATATCAATAATGTTGGTGGATGAACTTGTGTGATACGATTAGAAGATGTAGTGACAAGGATTAATAAAGGAATGCTGAAGTAGTTTGGTCATGTGGAGAGAATGAATGAAGTGAAAATAACGAAACAGATTTATGAGGCAAGAGTAAATGGGAATGTTGAAAGAGGACGGCCAAAGTGAACGTTCGTATTAAGGGGCTTCTAAATGGGCCATATTTTCACTGCAATATGTGGCCGGCAACTATGGGTGTCCCTCTCTTACTCGTATGTTAGAGATGGACACCAATAGTTGCCGGCCACATATTGCAGTGAAAATATGGCCTGTTTACAAGCCCCTTAACACATGCACAATTGAGCATTTGAAGAAATTACAAATCTTTTATTCATCAAATGCTGCAAATTGACTAA
This sequence comes from Acleris literana, assembly GCA_946894065.1. Classification (NCBI taxonomy): domain Eukaryota; kingdom Metazoa; phylum Arthropoda; class Insecta; order Lepidoptera; family Tortricidae; genus Acleris; species Acleris literana. The sequence continues at coordinate 61,698 of OX335695.1, forward strand.
CAGATATGACTATAACTTTAATTAGAAAATTAGTTCATAAGTACTTGTTGTTTTTTGAGATAGCATTTTGTGTTTGTTTTGTAGTAGACATGTCGAAACTTGAATTACTCTCCGACTGAAAAATAATTATGCACGGGCTAGGAACACAAAGAGTTAAGAAAAGAAAGACAAAATGGTTTTGTTTCACAGGTTGAATCAATTGAAGAAGTAAGTCATGTTAAAAATTCACTTAATTATATAGCAGAAAAAATGCTGCGGTGGTCACCTTTTATAGACTGGTTTGGATAAAGCGGCGATCAATTACGTCTAGTGGCTCTTGCAGGATTTAACTAAGTTTCCGTTCATCTTATGTCCGTTGGGTCTCTATTGCTTGCCATAAAGTTAAAATTTCCATTATTGTTTTCCAAAAAGTTTTACATTATACTTATTATTAGTATGTCGTATGTATGTATGTAAACACATTATTGTACAAACAAAAGAGATAACAATTATAAAATAGGCAAAAATATATCAGGGATGTACAAAGGAATACTTATCCCTTTAAGGGATCTCTTCCAGTTAACCTTTGAACGATTGAGTCGTAGGGTATCATTTAATCGATCAGCAAAATATTCTTATATTGGTGAATAGAAATATGTATTTGGGTAGTTCTACCATTTCGTGCAAATAACATGTTCGTAGATAAAAACCATGCATTAAGTGCTAAATTAAATTCAAATATTTTTTATATGTTGTATTAGGCACTAAGGTATACTTTGCATCTAAAATTGATTATATTATTACAACATAAATGTATTTTTTTTTTAATAAACTTGCTAAAAATTCATTACCATCATCATTCATAACATAAATGTATATAACGGCGAGGAGATGCTAGGACAATCATTGTTAAAAGCAGGATCGGGTTGCCCGGTGTCGCTAACGCCACCGCTGGTATCATCCATACCTACAACTCTCCGCTAACTTGGGGAATGAAACAAGGAAATATCCAAAGTAATAAATGCAACAGAAGAGTACTTAACTTCGTGTATTTCTGGTCTGCCAGAATGCTACTTCAACAATCCTGTTCCGATGCTCAGCCAAAAGTGTCTTTAATGGCGCGCGTTTTAACAAGATGAAAACCCATCTTAGGTTTCAACTAATGTCGCTTGGTAGGCACGTCCTGATTGGACGGCACAAGCCAGGGGTGCCCTGTAATTGGTCATCTTGTTAAAACTTACTAACCAAAAGTATCACTTATTTATGAAAGAGTTTATTTTAATATTACACATGACAAATCAAAACGCATTTAATCAAAAACACAAACAATAGTTTAGTTACTTTTGTTTAATCAATTAACGAAACAAAGATTATTAATTTACGTTGTGATTAAAGAAATGGCGCCACTGTCAATGTGGCGGACTATGAAACTAAATCAACGTCTAAGGCTATGAATGAATGATATGATAACTATGTAGTTTGTTTACAAAACCAGAACTTAGGTAATAATAATATTCGTCGATGCGCCGATATATAAATTTGAGAGCAAATATAACTAATTTATTATATGTACCACATTAAATTTATCCTCTGATATGGTTGAAATACTTACTAAGGAATAAAACTGGAGCTTTAAACAGTCATTATAACTGTTATTTACTTTCACTGTATAACAAAATATTTATGTACAAAAAAAAAAATCATTACCATAAATTCAATTTGCAACAATAAAATCAGCCTGTAGACGTGCCTCAGTCGATTCAGTGAACAGTGCAGAGGTTGGACGCGTGCCAGATTGTTGGTAAAAAAATAATTCGTGGTGGAGTTTTGGATTTGGTACGTTTTTTTTTCATTACCATTTATGCTGTTTTGATATTAATGCGTAGTGTTTTATTGTACTGTAGATACTTAAATAATCAACGTTAAGTTCGAAACCTTACTAAGTGATTATACCTACGATTGCAATTGTATTTAAGGAGTAAATCTACAAAAAGTAAAGAAAATTCATAACCATTCTCTTCATTACCATAATTTACCAATCACTATAAGAAGAATGGTAATGAAAATAAAACGATGGTAATGAATTTCAGTATTATGTTCTTCCCGTTACTGTTTTTGAGTACCTACTGAACCGATTTTGATGATTGTATGTACATATTATATCCTACATTAATATAATATTATGAATGCGAAAGTTTGTGTTTGTGTGTGTGTGTTAATTTGTTACTTCTTTACGCTAAAACGTCTTAACTGATCTGGGTGAAATTTGGAATGGAGATATCTTATACCGTAGATTAACACATAGGCTACCTTTTATCCCAGAAAAATTTACAGTGTATGTTTGTGAGAATGTTTGTTACTCTTGAACGCCTAAACGGCTAGACGGATTTGGATGAAATTCGGAGGGGCTTGGTAGCTGGATTAAGTATTCTTATTATTAAAAATATAACTACGTACGTACGGGCGTATTGTTTTCTAGTTTTATATTTTTTATAATTTGCACCCTTTTGCTTTTTAACCAATAGTGCATGATATCACTATGCATTATTTACAGATATCAATATGGCAAAAGCAAAAACAAAAAAAACTCGCGAGGAAAAGTTGGTTGAAGCAAAATTACGAAGGCGAAAAAAATATGAAGAAATTAAGAATGATCCTGAAAAATATGCCATACAGAAAGAAAAAGAAAGGATGAGATATTTAAAACGGAAGGAAGAAAATAAACTTAAGAGTGTGGCTGATATGACAGCAAGGCAAAAAAGATATCAAAGGAATAAATGGAACGAAAATAGCAAACGGTACATAGAAAAACAGAAAAAAAGTAGAAGAATACAACAATTGATGATTGAAGGCACACCGCCAACAAGTGATCAAGAAGATAACGCAGGTGTAGTTCTTAAAAGGGATCCAATCACAGGTCCATCTCATCAAGTACAAGAGATACCGAGCACAAAGTGTACACCTTGTGAGCAAAAGCAAAAAAGACTAAGAAAAATGCGTAATAATTATATCAAACAGATAAGAATACTGAAAACTCAAAAAGAAAAAGTTGAAAAAGAGAGGGATGCAATGAGAAGAATGCTGAGTAAAATAGTAAGGTCAAACCAAATGAATGCTCTCAATGTGCCTTCAACTGAAAAAAAAGTTGATAGATTAGTTGAAACGGTGGACAGCAACAAACGTGAAGAAATTAAGAAGAAATTATTATTTGGGGAGATTATATCCAGAAACTTATCAGAAGGGTTCCGTGGCCTAAAGAAGAAAGAAAAACGAGTATTTAGTGATGTCATTATGAAAAACAATGAAAAATTGAAGGAACATAAAATTCTAGGAAAAGCAAGCAAGTTTTCAGTCAGAAATAAAAAAAAACAACACACTTACTCCGAAGAGATAAAGCATAATATCCCACAACAAATAGATATTTTTTTTTAAAGATGACAGCAATACAAAGATATCTCTGGAGAAAAATGAATTTATGACCTGCAATGGAGTTAGGAAACAGAAACGGTATTTAACCGATACTTAACAAAACCTACATAAGAAGTTCATGGTCGTTCAAAATAGTGACGTAGCATATTCCACGTTTTGCAAGTTCGGCTGTTTTGGGTACTCACTCCAAAGGAATCTGACAGAAATACATGTGCTTGTAAAGTACTTGTAAATTTTGATTTGCTCGTTAAAAGTCTAAATAAAAACAGAATAATCAAAGAAGCAAATGGAACTGCCGTACTCCAAAGCTTATGCTGTGATGTTTACAATGAAAGTTGTTTGAACCGAGATTGTGAAATATGCGAAAATAGAATAATTAACTTTTAAGAGTTTAACAATGACGAAAAGATAAACTATTATATAACCTAACCTAACCTATTGATACACCCCCGTACCCCCCTCCGCTTCCACTAAGTGTTGCCTTTTAATGATTTCAATTATAGAGTGAGTAATTTGATCTGTATTGTATGTTTTCACTATAATGGGCCATCAACAGCTTCGAGTAATGCACCTATGAACGTCAAAAAGCATTACCTACCAGCATTATTCGATAATCACGACCAAATATGATGGCCTATTCCCAGTTGTCCGCACTCTTTAATTTGACTCAACTGTGTTAGTTTATATTAATGTACTTAAGTAGATATATTCGTATTAAAACAGAGTAAATAGAGGAATAAAACAGAGTTTATGTAAATGTTTGTTAGATACTCTTAAATTTAACCAACATTCATTCATTTATGACTTTTTGTTTTTTCCTGAACCTAGCAATAATATAATATATAAACCAGATTTTAAGTAAAAGTTTGTTAGGTACTCTTAAATGACTCTTTGTATTTTCCTGAACCTGGGTATAATATATAAATACGAATATATTTACTTAATATTTACATTAATACAAACTAACACAGCTGAGTCAAATTAAAGAGTGTGGACAACTGGGAATAAAAATTCCCAGTTATCCACACTGTGGACAACTGGGAATTTTCATTCCCAGTTGTCCACACCTATTTTCGAGGGTGTGGACAACTGGGAATTTTTTTCCCAGGACAAAGGGGGTGTGGACAACTGGGAATAGGCCAATATGATTCCTTATTTTTAAAAAGATGTTCGAAATTTGAATGTGATTAAAGTTTTGGCTACCTATACTGTAGATTAAATATTAAGATGCAACCACAGATACAGGTTTCCTAATGTAGGCCATTGGCTTATCGTTTCTGAACATATTATAGGGAAGTCTAAGAATAAGAACATAATTATAAAGCATAGAAACCGGACTATAAGACGTACTTTGCGTCAGCTATCTTTCTCTACTTTTTAGATTACCTATTACATGAGAAAAAATGAAACAAAAAGTAGGCTGTTTTTTCTTCTTTAACTGTCATTGTCACAAGGTTTTACACAGGGTCTTCTTTGTCCTTCCTATAGGTAGGATTTGTCCTTGTCTATAGGTCCAAATACTATAGGTGCTTATAGGTCCAAATCACGCCTTACTTGTGACGATGTACCAAATAACGAAAGAACAGCTATAGATTCATCTCTTTCCAACTCACTATGAAAACCATGAGTGAAATTATTAAAAATAAACAAAAAACCCGACTGCAATAAAAAACAACTGAAAAGCGAAAAACAAGCAAAAGATGTTCCAGGCGGGGACAAGATAATTAAGTCCAAATGTTAATTTTTTGAAATAGGTTGTGAAATTTATTGCTTGTCCCCGCCTGCAATACCTTTTCCAATATTCAAGTTAAATTTAAATTGTTATAAATATGAATAAGAACATGCTCTTACAATTTTCTATAGATTATAGCTTGTTTTTCGCTTTTCAGTTGTTTTTTATTGCAGTCGGGTTTTTTGTTTATTTTTAATAATTTAATTTATTTAACTCTTTTTAGTTTTTATTAATAAAATAGTGGTTTAATTAATTATTACTAATGTTAAGGAATAGGTATTAGAATCTAGGAATACATAGGAAGAAACGCTAAACTTTGGTAACAGTTGTTTATTAGTTTATACACTGTATTATAAGTATAATAAAGCTAGTAATTACTATCTAGTGCATATGCTGCTATTTGAAAAGAGTAATCTAACCAAAGCAGTCTAATTCACAATTATCATATCAATATCCTCAATGATTCGATTATTACCCACTTATTTAGGTATGACACAATACAATTGCAATGAGAACTCAGGTATATCACCTCAAAAACCAAAGAATAACAATGTAATTCAACTACTTAACTTTCTTAGTTGATCGCCAAAGTCACTCTGTGCCGCCATCTTCCTTTTTTTTCGACACCCACATTAACAGTTAATGTTTATTTAAATGAACACATTAAGTTGAAGATTTGTAACAAAATCAATCTTAAAATCTTATTTAAATAATCTATTTTACAGTGCACAGCATGTGTTAAAACCGGTGTTTTATTCAATCACGCGAGTAACGAAATGTTCTACTGACTTCAAATAATATGACGTCAACTCCTGTTATTCATTTAAAAGTACAATGAGGTACTTCAAAACACTATAATCAATAAAGCTATATACGCTGCGATATGCTGTAATTATATAATATTAATTCTTAATCTCAATAGTTCGTCCATCCTGACAATATTTGCTACCTAGCAAATTAGCACAACTCGGCAATAACATAACATTATCAATTATTATAATCTGGGTAACAATATTATTCGTACTGTAACTAAGTAATTACTCTCATCGTCAGTGGTTTGGGAGTTGCACTGGACTCTGAAACAAAAATAATGTTTATTGCTGTGACACACGTGTAAAATTATTAAATGATGTATTTACACAAATTAACTCTGTACTAAAATTATTTCCTTTTACACAAAGAACATATTTTGCATAATAAAAATTTAAGATCATTGTCACTAGAACAACCTGAAGTAAAATATCATTCATTACTATTGATATCTCCGTTGCATCATCGCCCGGGCTGGCGGCCTTAACAACACAACTTATCTTGTTTTTTTTTAATCAATTTTTTTTTTTGACCTGACTAAACTAGTAACATTCTCCGTTGAATCATCGCCCGGGCTGGCGGCCTTAACAACAACAAAACATAATATCATTTTTTATTTTTTTATTTTATCCGTTGCTGCATCGCCCGGGCTGGCGGTCTTAACAACAACGAGACATAATGATCGTTAATTAGCTAAAATAAACTACTATTTCTCCGTTGCTGCATCGCTCGGGCTAGTGGTATCTATTCTAAAATCAGCCATTACCTCTGAAATTCCACACTGCATTAACCTTCTAACAGATCAATGAGTTCTTCGGTACTGTCAACTTGTGACTCATCAGAATCCGAGCTGCTGTCCTTATCTTCGTTTATAAATTTTCTTAAACTATCAGATGAAACTGTCGCTTGATATTTTCTATAACCTTTCAAACCTTTAATCGACGTAATAATGTATCTGTCATTGCCAAGGACCTTTTTAATTTTGTACGGCCCACTATAACCCTCTTTCAGTTTACGTACTGTATTTTTATCTTTACTCTGTGAACCCTTCCATAGTACTAAATCGCCTATTTTGTATAAAGTGGGGCGTTTTCTAGTTTTATCAAATTGCTTTTTCATTGATTCTGCAACTTTACTGATATTGTCCGAAGCTCTACTGGCATTAACTAATGCTGTATCCTCACTATCGTGGTCATTGGACGACATTCCTTGTAATCTCGTACGCCTGGCTTGAAACATCAGTCTATAAGGCGGAAATCCTGTAGTGGCATTAACTGTATTGTTCATTCCCCAGATGACTTTACTAAGACATTTATCCCAGTTGCGTTCTTCATCTGTACTTTTATTAATAGCTTCAAGAATCGTTCTATTGTAGCGTTCCACCTGACCATTTGATCTAGGGGAGGCTACCGAGTTAATGACATGTTTAATTTGATTGTCATTACAAAACTTTTTGAACCGTTTACTCGTAAATGCAGAACCACTATCCGAAATAATGCGTTTTGCATATCCGAAATAGCTGAAAACACATTCGAGATTCTGCTCTGCTTCAATTGACCTGGTAGTTTTAGTTGGAAATGCCCACGTAAATTTCGTATAAGAGTCTACAATAACAAATAAGTAAGAATTTCCACTCCCGCTTTTACAAAAAGGTCCTAAGTGATCGATGTGGAGAGTATCCAAAGGAAATGCGACTTTTTCAATTGGATGAAGACTGCCTTCGTGCTTGCCATACTGACCTCTTTTATATAAACAATCTAAGCAAGCGTTTACATATTTTCTAATAAAACGCGTCATGCCTGCAAACCAACAGTTTTCTTTTATTAATGCGTCACATTTTTTTAAGCCGGGATGTCCTACATCATCGTGATATTTTCTCATCACGTTCCACCTTGCTGCTTTTGGCACAACAATCCTTATTTTATCATCCTTTATTTTCCTGTATATTTTTCCATCTTCTAAACAAAAATTGTTCGTTATATCCGTACCAGCGACGTTTGTTTCTAGTTTTCCCTTAATAACCTGAATATCGCTGTCTTTGTTTTGTAAACACACGACCCAATCCAATAAATCTAATACATAGACGTGAGCTTGATTGTTTTCGATTGGCATTCTACTTAATGCGTCCACATGTCTATGCGTGGTGCCCGGTCTGTGCTCAATCGACGTATCATACTCTTGGATGCTTAACCACCATCTGGCAATACGAGGCAAGAGATCCTTTTTTTCAAATGTTTGTCTGACCGCGACACAATCAGTTATTACTTTAAATGCTATTCCAGCTAGATACACTCTAAATCTTCGTAACGACTCTACCACGGCCAAAGTTTCGAGTTCGTAAGAATGATACAAAGCCTCCTCCTTGCTCGCTTTACGACTAAAGTAAGCTACGGGTCTCATGGTACCATTGTAATTTTGAAGAAGTATACCAGCGACCCCCTTGCTGGAAGCGTCTGTGTGCACCTCTGTGCTTCGTTTAGGGTCATAAATAGCCAAAATTGGTCTCTGTGTGAGTATCTTCTTAAGGTGATCAAACGCCTCTTGCTGTGATTTTTGCCACTCCCAGTCAACATCCTTCTTTAGTAATTGATATAATTCACTTGTGATAGCGGCATAATTATTTACAAATTTGCGAAAATAGCTTGTAAGTCCTAAGAACATTCGTAGTTCATGTACATTAGTGGGTTCCTTGTACTTAGTGACAGCATCAATTTTTCTTTCCCCGGGTCTGATTCCAGCTGCACTTATATCATACCCAAGATACTCGATATTAGTTTGTAGGAAAAAACATTTTTCAATATTTAATGTTAACTTGGCGTCACGTAAAATTTCGAGTACCAATCTTAATGTACTTAAGTTGTCTTCAATAGATTTTGTGGGAACCAAGAGGTCATCTATATATGGTAGAACTCTATCAAATCGCAATGGTCCAAGAACTCTATCCATTAATTTCTGAAAAACGCATGGAGAGTTAGCTAAGCCGAAAGGCATACGAAGAAACTCATAATGCCCCTCAGGCGTTACAAATCCAGTTTTAGCGATAGAGTTCTTTTCCATTGGGATCTGATAAAACCCTTGTGGAAGATCAAGACTCGTAAAATATTGCATTCCCGATAATTTTTCAACCTGATCTTCTATAATTGGTAGGGGATATTTATCTTTAACCGTTTGACTATTTAATCTTCTGTAATCCACGCACAATCTATAGTCTCCACCCTTCTTTCTTACCAGTATAACTGGGCTTGCATAAGCAGATGATGATTCTCTTATGATTTTATTTCCTAACAAGTCATCTATTTTCTCCCTAACGATTGCTTTTTCCGGTACCGACAGCCGATAAGGTCTGTAGCAAACTGGTTTTTCAGTGTTCATTTCAATTACCATCTCTGCTTTGTCTGTACAGCCTAACTCCGTCGTGTTCAAAGAAAAACAATCCGAAAACTCTTGCAATAAAGATAACAGTTTGCCTTTCACTCCTTCATCATCAACGTCACATTTAACCTTAGTAACGTCAATTTTCATAATATTATCACAACTACGACCAGAACTAACTCCGGTTCCGATATTTGTATTTGTATGTTCAAAACAAATCATACCTCTCGCTAATAGTTGACCTTTAGGTATACAAAGTGGTGATTTTGAAGCATTAAAAATTTCCATACTACCACGTGGTCCTTGTACCACACAAGACGGGATTTCGTAATCGTTCTCCTTGTATACACGTCTCGAACGCTCGATGTATAAGACATCCTCCATTGCAGCGTCTGTAGTAAATTCTACGAGCATCACATTATTTGGTGGTATCGTTATGTTTTCCTTACATATTATATCTGATTTTAGTTGTGGTTCTTTAGGGAGATTCACGGGCTGATATTTTTCACTAACAGAGAATGTATGTCCACTAATCTTGAATTCAACGCTAGGATCATTGATGATAGGTTGACCGATAATTACATCCATGTCTTTCATATGCCAGTCTATGACAACTAATTGTGTGTTGAAATTCATGCCGTCAAAACTAACAGTCACGTAAACAACTCCCTTAACGGGTATCGAATTACCACCAAACCCACCGACAACAATGTCACATGCCTGGAGCTGTAATTGCATGTTGTCAACAACCTTAGAATTGACTACATTTATACGTGCACCCGTGTCAAAGTAGGCACGAACGCCCATGTTATTTATTTTAACCTGCTTAAAATAAACGTCATTTACCTGTCCCGTTAATAATTGAACCACCGCTGGTCTCGTAGATGTGGACATAGCAGATGAACTAGGTACTGACGTTGTGCTCTGCTTATGCCAGCATTTTTCTGATTGGTGCCCTATCTTGTGACAATAACTACACGTAGGCTTGTTAACATTTGCTGAATTTTTAGGACAACGCCTAGCTGAATGTCCCGCTTCGTTACAAATAAAACATAAGAATACTCTTCTGTTGCTCTCTGGAACGGTGTCAGTTCTGTTATCTATTTGTTTGTGAAATGTTTTCACTGGTGCGGGAAATACTTTTATTCGGTGATCTTCCATCACCGAAAGAAATTTTGAATATAACTCTCCTGGTACTGGGTAGTTTCCAGCGTGTGCAGATGTTTTCATGTGCAACGGCAATCCATCGATAATACACGCAACCGCCTCTTCGTTGGTAATTTTCAGTCGTGTCAACAACGCATTTTTTTTATAATAATATTGGGTCATACTTTCGGTGGCTAATTTCCGCCTGGCTAGCATTTCTCGAAGTAATTCTACATAATCTACTTTACGGGGAAATGCTTCTAAAAGCGCTTGTTGCCACTCTGTCCATGACAATTTATAGTTTTGCAGTGATGCGTGCCAAACTTTAGCTATTCCTGACAGTCTAGATTGCATAAAATAAGACTTCATCTCGTCAGACCAGTTGTGTATAGCCCCAAGTTGATCGATTTTATTCAACCATTGATTTGAAAATAGTTCCGAATTCTCGGGGTCATACAAAGGTATCACATCTGCCCTGGCGGTAACATCGTGCTTATTACATGAAACGATCTTACCGCGTTTACTTTTAGGTGAATAAAAGTAATCATCATCCGAGTCCGTGACCGACGGTGACTCCGATGTTGACCCCGCCGTCGGCCGCCACGGACGCCATCTGCCACGTGTCTCATCAGGACTCGCCGACCGCTCGCGTCGCCGTTTCCTCGTTTGCTTGGGCATGGTGTCTGATATCCCCGCCTTCTGAAATTGTTAAGGAATAGGTATTAGAATCTAGGAATACATAGGAAGAAACGCTAAACTTTGGTAACAGTTGTTTATTAGTTTATACACTGTATTATAAGTATAATAAAGCTAGTAATTACTATCTAGTGCATATGCTGCTATTTGAAAAGAGTAATCTAACCAAAGCAGTCTAATTCACAATTATCATATCAATATCCTCAATGATTCGATTATTACCCACTTATTTAGGTATGACACAATACAATTGCAATGAGAACTCAGGTATATCACCTCAAAAACCAAAGAATAACAATGTAATTCAACTACTTAACTTTCTTAGTTGATCGCCAAAGTCACTCTGTGCCGCCATCTTCCTTTTTTTTCGACACCCACATTAACAGTTAATGTTTATTTAAATGAACACATTAAGTTGAAGATTTGTAACAAAATCAATATTAAAATCTTATTTAAATAATCTATTTTACAGTGCACAGCATGTGTTAAAACCGGTGTTTTATTCAATCACGCGAGTAACGAAATGTTCTACTGACTTCAAATAATATGACGTCAACTCCTGTTATTCATTTAAAAGTACAATGAGGTACTTCAAAACACTATAATCAATAAAGCTATACGCTGCGATATGCTGTAATTATATAATATTAATTCTTAATCTCAATACTAAGCAATATATGAGCTCCGGAGCTTAAAATTTTAATTTCGCGAAGATACAAGTAACAAATTACAAGCGAAACTCTCTTTCTAGCGAAAGGAGTTTATTACTTAACATTAAAGTATTTTTTTGACCTTCCTGCAAAATAGTAGCATCAAAGTGTTATAATGTATATATATTTGGAATGGGCTATTTAATAGCTTTCATTTGATACCCATATAGTTATTAAAAAAAAAACCCCACCATATTTTTTTCCGCGGACGCCATATTTTAATATTATATACCCTATGTCACTTCGGCAATTAAGACGAATCAAATGACACCTCGTATGTTAAAATCCGTCAAGCCGTTTAGGCTGCAGAGCGTGCCCAGAAATAGACATACATACATACATACATACATATATACATACATACATACGCTCGAAAAACATCCCTCCTGACGCAGTCGGGTAAAAAAAAGTGAACCATAATGTATTTTCTGCTTATTTAGTACGGTTTCTATGCCTTTACCGCGTTACTTATAAACGTGGAATAACCGTGGGGTAAGCTAATCCATGCTTTGTCCTTATTGTCATTGTGACATTTGAATTTGACAGATAAGGACAAAACATGGTTTAGCTTACCCCACGGTTATTCCACGTTTGTAAGTAACGCGGTTAGTCTTTATTCTATGAGGGAAGTTATGCCATGGATGTAGATAAACATTAAAAGTAACCTACATTAGTAACTCTATTAAAAAAATTGTTTCAGCTGCGGAGCTATCGAACAGAGCCAGCTCAGAGCCTGTCAAGCAGGAGGGCAGCCCCGTGGAGGCGGCGCGCACGCCGGTCGCCTGCCGCGCGTCGCCTGCGCAATCCTGACGAAGCAAGAGTGAGCCTGTCGTGCTCAACACTTGCTTCGTCAGGCTTGAGCGGTTCCTCGTCGATAAGGAGCTGCATCCTTGCAAGATTTGTCGTAAAACTTTTCTACGGAAATCTTCTCTTATGACTCATACTTGTATCTGTAATGCAACAGAAAGTAGATCAAGTAGAACGAGTAGTTCGATTGCTGATCTGTTAATTCACGCAGAAGAAAAACTTTACACTTGCGATATTTGCAACAAACAATTTTCAAGAAAATCTGATTTGAATAGGCATCTTTTATCTCACACGGGGGAAAAACCTTACACGTGCGATATTTGCAACAAACAATTTTCACAAAAACCTCATTTGACTATTCATCGGTTAATTCACACAGGGGAAAAACCTTACACTTGCGATATTTGCAACAAACAATTTTCACTAAAATCTAGTTTGACTAGGCATTGGTTAATTCACAAAGTGGGAAAACCTTACACTTGCGATATTTGCAACGAACAATTTATACACCAAAAAATTTTGACTAGGCACCGGTTAATTCACACAGGGGGAAAACCTTATACTTGCGATATTTGCAACAAACGATTTATTAAAAAAAACAATTTGACGGTTCATAGGTTTATTCACACGGGGGAAAAGCCTTACACTTGCGATATTTGCTACAAACAATTTACACAAAAAGTTAATTTGACTAGGCACCGGTTAATTCACACTGGGGAAAAACCTTATACTTGCGATATTTGCAACAAGCAACTTTCACTAAAATGTAGTTTGACTAGGCATCGGTTAAATCACACAGGGGAAAAACCTTACACTTGCGATATTTGCAACAAACAATATTCTTACGGATCTAATTTGGTGAGGCATCGGGCGATTCATAAATGAGAAAACCCATACAATTGCGATGTCTGCAAAAAACATATTTCAACGAGATCAAATCTTGTTAGACATAGCTGCTGATTCAAGCAGGAAAATCAAATTAACCCTCGACCGGAAAAAAAAGTGTAATTTGGAGATCTTTTCTGTCTGTTTGTAGTTCCAGAACTTCGGAGCACATCCTTTTTACCAAAAAACACAAAATTTAAGAGCTTAAGGTTTGTAATACTTTAGAATACCAGCAGGTTTTACTCATTACAAAAGTATTTAACCGTCGTATTTTTTAAAGTATTATTTGGACTGATGAAACTAAATCTAGAATAGAGTTGGCCCGTTTAGTAAATCTCCATTCTTTTTTTTTGAAGACACTGAAGTGCCACATGCGTACCTATAAATTATGGCATATGTGTAATGGTTCACCAGATTAAGTAATGAATAACGCGCAAAATACATACATACATACACTCACGCCTTCATTCCCTGAGTGGGATAGGCAGAGCTAGAGAATTACCAACAACACTAAAAACGCGCAAAATAATACCTTTAATTACCAAAATTCGTAAACGACCACCAAAATGTTAACTTCATTTAATTTAGAAATGTAGACCATTATTGTTTAGTATTGACCATTACGTTATCGTATTAAAGTAATTAAACCAAAAACACTTAGTAAATGATCACCAAAAGTTGGCGACCACAACTCTCATTCGTCGCTCCTTCGCATTACTCGCACACTCGGCGCGAGGCTTGCTCTTGAGCTTCTGGCTCCGCGCTTTGCATAATCACTCTGACGGTGGGAGTGGAAGTGGGACAGACAAGACCACGTGGAACTGGGGTGCGGTGATTCGATTTTTCGTACATTTAATCAATTTAAAACAGACATCCAACGCAAGCACTAGCACACGACCCACTTGGCAAAGAATGCATATGAAATATGAATCAAACAACATGATTGTTAACAAATGTAATTTAATTGTTTTAGGACAGATAGCGTAAGCTGTACAAATTTTTAGGGTTCCGTACAAAAAATGAAAAAACGGAACCCTCGTGCGTCTGTCTGTCCATCTGTCTGTAACTGCCAATTTGCTCCGAAACTACTGGACCGATTGAGTTGAAATTTGGTTCACATATGTAAATGGATGACCCAAACAAAGATGTTCAAAGTAAACAATTTTTTTTTTTAAATAAGGGTCATTTTCGGGGGACAAATTAGGAAATTAAAAAAAAGTTTTGCGATCCCTACTGTGTCATTATATCAAATGAAAGGGGTCGGTATGAGGATTTCAAATATATTTTTGTTATTATTGTAAAATAAATAGTTTTGATTTTATTCATGAAAGAAGACGAATACTGACCATTCCCTGATCTCCAAAACGACTGAGCCTAAAATTTAGAAAAAAATATAATAAATAGTTCATAGCTTGTAGATTACAGGAAATCCTATAAGAATTCTATCAAAAAAAAATACGTATTTACGGAATCCTGTCCACGCCAGTTCAACTCGCACTTGGCCGGTTTTTTTTGTAGTGTGGGTACTTACGAGAAAAAAGGAAATACAACCTATGTTATCGATACAAGAGCATCGCATCCAAAGTAACACAATGAAGCCGTATAATGGCCAACTAACGGCATTTCTGTATCGTTTCAGCATTCATACGTCATACGTTCATACGACTACTGTAATGCTAATTTGCGTACTTTTAAACAGCTTTGAGCTCTTAAAATTAGGCTCACATGGGCTATTATGGCGTTATAGAAGCGTGAGCATTGTTATGGTTAATGAAGTTGATGATAGCATTACAGAAGCATTATAATAGCATTGTTGTGTGTAGGTACATAAACATTAAAAAGTGTAAAAACAAATTAAAGTATCAGATTAATTATGAAACACCTTACCATATACCTAGAGAGGAATGTAACCTAATAAGACACTAACGTAAACATTGCAATACACCCGGTCTGTACCCGGTCGACCACCCTTGATTCATAAATCATGTATAAATACCATTCAATGACTAAATAGAGCAGAGTATTTACCGAACCTTCGTGTGTTTCTATTCTCCGAGTTCTACAACATCACAGCATTGTTATGATTGATGAAGTGTACAATCGCATTACTGAAGCATAATATAAAGTAAAATAATGATTAGTCCTTCAAATGTTCACATTTAGATTTAAAACAATGCCGCCATAAAAATGTTTGAATAGAATGAACGTTAAATCGAGATCGAGACGCTTCAAAATAAATGAGTGTGAGCGATGTCATGTTGTTTTGATATTCTGGAAAATCATCGAGACCCCACCTTAAAAGTAGTTATCTGGATCCGGAAATATGACGTCATCAAAATGGCGGCCGCTATATTTAAAAAATTGCGAATAATTCTGATTCTATAAACTCTATTTACACGTGTGGAGTATCAATTGAACGGGAATTAAATGTTCTATAATGCTAAA
Source organism: Acleris literana (assembly GCA_946894065.1). Taxonomy (NCBI): domain Eukaryota; kingdom Metazoa; phylum Arthropoda; class Insecta; order Lepidoptera; family Tortricidae; genus Acleris; species Acleris literana. The sequence goes on from OX335695.1 coordinate 77,709, forward strand.
ATACACAACATCAGCTGAGCAGTACATTTACGCCGTTATTAGTAAGGCGCCCCCTCAAGTCCACGCGGGTGTAGGGTGTTAGTTTCAACTAGTTTTAAGTGAGAAAGGAGACGCATGATTCACAAAATTGTAACTTTATAAAGCGGTTAAAGAAATGCTGTAACGAGAGTACCTATTCAAGTGGATCTCCCCCCCCGACGGGATCCCGACTGTTCAGGACCTCTATTTACAGGGTAAAACGATATTGCCTTTGACGTGTTATTGCATTGGTTTTAATTCGGTCGCCATTACTGCCAAGTAAATAAGAGCTATCTAAACGTTGACAATACGGAAACAACCAAGGCAATATGTACGTACGTACGTTGGTACGTCCAAGGCAATATGGTTTTTATCCAGTAGAGTAGAGGCTCGGCCGCGGGGACTCCGCCGCGCGCCGGTCGACGCAGTTGCCCATCTTCGCACCAGCGTGACCAATGTTGATTTTAGTTGTAGTTTAAATTAAACATAATAATATTAATTGATAATACGTATTTGTATCTACTAACTTTAAATTATGTAATAGTGTAACTAACCAATTGTATGGGTTAATCACGGACCTAAAAAAAATACGGATAACGTTACACTCAAAAGGTGCGAAGCAAGCAAGGCCTGTTATTTCGTTCCGCCATACACAATCTACCGTCTCACAAATGCACTGGTCTGTTAACCCGCCGCCATTACGCGTCCAGCCACAGCCCGAGTGACATATCACTTTACACCGAAGAAAATGCCGCATTGTGTAGTAAAAACGTGTAAAAACTACATTAGTAAATATAAAAAGCCACACGGAATCACTTATCACCTGCAAGTTATGTTTATTCGTGTTATTTTTCATAAATATGTGTTTATTTACTTTGACGCAAATTACAAACAAAAATGACAATCAGTGTTGCCAGTTTTTTCACGGATTTTTCTGCCTAAAAGTGGGGAAATCTTTAACGCCGTTAGTAATGGTACGGAACCGTGCTTATGCGAGTCAGACTTGATTTTGATCGGTTTTTTTACATACTTTTAACTAAGTCTCAAACAATCTAAGAAACTTAGAATGTAATTAAGTCTTAGATCTCTGTTTTAACTTAGTTACTTCTAATTTGTCAGATTCTCTTGAAAATATGCATACTTATGTAATTGCGATGACAATATAATTATATTGTATTATATTGAAACTTTCTTGCACATTTCATACAATCAAATTGAGGAAATAAAAAATTGCGCAGTCTAAACCTTACGTTTGGTACAATTCTTAAACGCTATTATTGCAACAAAATAATTGCATACAATTATTGTTGATTCTTGTACAAGAAACTTGCATAATCTAAATGGGCCTAAACAGTGGGTAAAAGGCCTTAAAATGGGCAAATTGACGATTTATATGGCAACCCTCAAAGCACGCACACTCATAAACGGACGGCCATTTTATGTCTGCTTCACTCATGATTAGACTAGGTTACGTCCGTATTTTTTTTGGTCCGTGACTTTCGCATAATTTTCGTTAGTCCGAAAAATTAATAATCTTGAGTCGGTCAACTAAACTCAAAAGTCACTTTGACATATGCCTAAACCTAGGACCTTCTCTTCGCTCGTAACCTATTTGAAGGTTCATCTTTAGCTTCGCTTCATTTAGACCTGCCCGCGGATAAAATAAAATGTTATTTAAGTTTTTCTTCAACGTGGAAATATTGTTTTAATGAGTTTTTTACATTTACGTTAAATTAGGTAATAATAATACTATAATAATAGTAATATAAAACACGGAAACGATTCCATAGACAACCTTTAAAATAATAATACTTGATAAGAATAGTATGAATTATTAATTAGGTACCTACCTAATGCATATTAAGCAAATGCTCAACGTTCGCGCAGGAATAGTTAAGCTCATAAGAATAAGATTTTTTAATTAAGAGTAATATCGTTATTAATTAGTAATTTTTTTAAACCTCATTGTGTTAAAACCTTAACACGTCATGTTGTCATAGTCGTACTTGTTAAACAAAAAAAAATATTGATAAAATAATCAAGTTATTTGAACCCATCTTCTTTCTTCAGTGCCCTCATCCAAATTTCAATACCATTCCACGTTAAGTGGTATAATGTCTTTAGGGTGACGGCACCAATGATGGACGCTTTTAGCTGACAGGCACCAGTAATGGACGTTTCACTTTTAATCCAAACATACGGTCCTAAATCGATTGCTGCAAAACAAATGAATAACCCTTATCTTCTATAAATAAGAATCAAGTGTCTAGTATTGGTGCCTTGTCCATCACTGGTTCCATCTCCCTATATACGAATTAACTATTTTAAACTTATTCGTACGAGACCGTGGCACGCGTATTCAATCAGCACAAATCGAAAGGAACCGGGTGATCGCTGACAAAACTGAACTGGAACTCCGAATCCAGCTGCGCGGAGGGCGACCTTCAATCGCTGCAGCAACCACTTTCTCCACTGTTCGGAAAATGCTGCAGTGGTTTTTCTTACACAGAAATTGATGATCTTTCAGATGAGCTCTGGTTTTTTGAGAAGGTCGATCATACTAGATACCTACCTAAGTACGAGGCGTGTCGCTAATCATGCTGCTGCCACTGATTAGACCAATCAGGGGGGCTTGCAGCATTGCATTATTGTATAGTCCTACCCCTCCCCTGTCCCGAGAAACAAACGAAACTTGGGAGTCTTATCATACTACTAGAAATCGGATTTTTGGTTTTGCAGCATCGCAATTTCGTGTTACCCCATTAATGACGTGACTAGAGTCTGTCTATTGAAAGCTGAACCTGGGAAAAAGCGGCAAATTCAAAAAATCTTGATATGGTATTACCGATCAATGAAGGAATAAACGATATTGATACTTTTATTATTTTATTTATTTTGGTGGAAGAGGAAACGCGTACTATATTTTCATATATATTATTACGAGCGCTATATTTTGATGAAAAGCACTTTAGGTAAAATACGATGACAGTGACTGGAGCACATTTGGTTTTTCGAAATATATTTGACATGAAAATATAGTGATCTGCACGTGTAGCACAAGTTGTATTTTCTCGCTTGTCGCTCTGTGCGTCTCTATCGTAACAGACTAGATAGTAAGGGAGATCCGAGCGACAAACAAGTCACGAGCAACTTGTGCTAGTCGTGCTGTTGATAGATTTCATTGATACGAGAGGTTTTCGTCTGTGTCGCACACAGCATAATAAAACAATGATGATGAGGAATATTATATTCAACCTTTTTAATAAAGTAATTATAGGTAACATTATTCTCATCACCCTTACACCTCTATCTAACGACAATTATATCTTGGAGAAGAAGCGCCGCAAGAAACTCCAGCAGATCATTTTTTCCAATCATAAAATACAATTATTCTTAAAAGTAACATTACAAGGTAGTAAAGTAATTAATAATTATTTCTAACAACACAAACTTAGTCGTTACAAATGTACGCTCAATAACATTGAGTAAATTAAAAATAGTGACTAGGAGAACAACATGACGAGGTCTCTACGTCAGGAACGATAACTAAAATAACTAACTGGAAAACAGGTTCTTGCAAGCGTGAACAGACAGGACCCCACTGACAACACCCGTTCACGAGTATGACGCTGATCTCAGCCATCGCCTCCTCAACCATGTGTTTGAAAAGAATAATTAATGAGGGCTAATAAAACAACGGAATCTTTAGCACTCCTGGTATGAAGCGACCTCATCCAGCCACGGTTTCTAACTTGGATAACTTTGATGTTAGAGTCTGTCTAATGAAAGCTGAACCTGGATTTTTCTTGGCTGACGAGTCTGGCAACACTATTTAATATGACGTTTGGACTTTGTTGTTGTTAGAAACTTGTCAATTCGAGATCTAAATTGATAAAAATACGGAGTAATCATGCCGTCGACGATAAGAGGCGGTGTCCGGGAGATTCTGTATACTATTATACAGAAGTACAAAGAAAAACAAGAAGAAAGAAAAGCATTATTGATGCAAAAAATTAATTGTTTAGTTACGGTGACCAAATTTATAGGTTAGTACGGCTTTAGTACGGCATGTTCATTTTGATACTTCTTATTTCTCTATGTGCAATCCTAAGTTTAATTTACCTTTTTCTGTCTATTATACGATGAGATTAAGAAATTAAACGAAATTAAATTCGTTTCAGAAAACCTGGACGTGCACGTTGACAAAAGTGTGCTGGAAAACGTAAAGCAGCTGAAAGAGGTTGAGGAAACTGAGTTAGCCTGCCAGACTCAGACGAAATATTTGGAAGAAGTATCTTCAATGACCGGTAATTACTAAAATTATCATTGTCTTTCCCTATATAATAGGTGTAGGTACCTATTGTCTGTCCCTATATCATGTTGAATCTCTTAGCATTCACAATTTTATTAAATTAATTTAATAGACAGATGATTAATGTAACTGACACTCATAGTTTCAATAAAACAATAAGGAGGTGTTTAGTTAAAAGATATCATAAACATATTATTTGATATGTATTTTCTGTGTGCGGAGCAAACAGCATTTTGTTGTTTATGAACCAAATGTACACTGTACAGTCGATTTCATAAATATGTGTACACTTTAGTACCTTATCTATTTATTTAATGTCATTTTTGATCGGCCAGATATAAAAGATGTTCGGGTTATATGAGTCTTCCTTGTTCTTAAACCGTTGCGATTAGAACCTCACCGATGCAATTTCATTTCACCTAAACCCAAATGTTTTTAGGGCTGTCGGACTGTACAATGGGGCTGTACTGCGCAACCACACAATGTATTTCTAAATGGTGTTCTGTTTATTTAACACTTTCTTTCTTCTTACAGATATCAGTGTTTCATCTTTAAAAAGAATAAGTAATGAGGGAAAATTAAACAACGGTGTCTTTAGTACTCCCGGAAAAAAGCGACCTCACAAGGCCACGGTGTCTAATTTGGATAGCTTTGACATCCAAGCTATCCGAAATAAAATAAATGAATTTTATATTGTAAAAAAACAAGTGCCTACACTCAGATGCTTATTGGCAGAGTTGAGAGAAAGCATCGGTTTTACCGGATGCCTTGAGACTTTACGCCGAATACTAATGGCAAATGGATACCAAAACCACAAACCAGATGTCGACGGTCCACGGCCATGATCTTTTTGGCTTGTAATTTTGATGAAGATAGGTTTCATCAAGATATATAATTGGCTTATTTTTGGCACGTTTCGTGGCTTTGGTTCTCAAGATCATTGTCGCAAGACTGCAATGTCATATCGTTCTATGAGCACTGAACGTTTTTTTTATTTTATTTTTTATTCAAAACCATTGCTCATCAGTATTTTACGTAGAGTCTATCTGGAGCCTGTAAAACCCATATTTTCTTTCAAATTTGCCAGAAGTGTTCTGAGTCGGAATTTGCTTTTTTACAACATAAAACTCATAGACTTTATTACGGATAGTTTTAACATCAAAGTTATCCAAGTTAGAAACCGTGGCTGGATGAGGTCGCTTCATACCAGGAGTGCTAAAGATTCCGTTGTTTTATTAGCCCTCATTAATTATTCTTTTCAAACACATGGTTGAGGAGGCGATGGCTGAGATCAGCGTCATACTCGTGAACGGGTGTTGTCAGTGGGGTCCTGTCTGTTCACGCTTGCAAGAACCTGTTTTCCAGTTAGTTATTTTAGTTATCGTTCCTGACGTAGAGACCTCGTCATGTTGTTCTCCTAGTCACTATTTTTAATTTACTCAATGTTATTGAGCGTACATTTGTAACGACTAAGTTTGTGTTGTTAGAAATAATTATTAATTACTTTACTACCTTGTAATGTTACTTTTAAGAATAATTGTATTTTATGATTGGAAAAAATGATCTGCTGGAGTTTCTTGCGGCGGTTCTTCTCCAAGATATAATTGTCGTTAGATAGAGGTGTAAGGGTGATGAGAATAATGTTACCTCTAATTACTTTATTAAAAAGGTTGAATATAATATTCCTCATCATCATTGTTTTATTATGCTGTGTGCGACACAGACGAAAACCTCTCGTATCAATGAAATCTATCAACAGCACGACTAGCACAAGTTGCTCGTGACTTGTTTGTCGCTCGGATCTCCCTTACTATCTAGTCTGTTACGATAGAGACGCACAGAGCGACAAGCGAGAAAATACAACTTGTGCTACACGTGCAGATCACTATATTTTCATGTCAAATATATTTCGAAAAACCAAATGTGCTCCAGTCACTGTCATCGTATTTTACCTAAAGTGCTTTTCATCAAAATATAGCGCTCGTAATAATATATATGAAAATATAGTACGCGTTTCCTCTTCCTTTGTGCCCACCAAAATAAATAAAATAATAAAAGTATCAATATCGTTTATTCCTTCATTGATCGGTAATACCATATCAAGATTTTTTGAATTTTCCGCTTTTTCCCAGGTTCAGCTTTCATTAGACAGACTCTAAAACTATCCGTAATAAAGTCTATGAGTTTTATGTTGTAAAAAAGCAAATTCCGACTCAGAACACTTCTGGCAAATTTGAAAGAAAATATGGGTTTTACAGGCTCCAGATAGACTCTACGTAAAATACTGATGAGCAATGGTTTTGAATAAAAATAATAATAAAAAAAACGTTCAGTGCTCATAGAACGATATGACATTGCAGTCTTGCGACAATGATCTTGAGAACCAAAGCCACGAAACGTGCCAAAAATAAGCCAATTATATATCTTGATGAAACCTATCTTCATCAAAATTACAAGCCAAAAAGATCATGGCCGTGGACCGTCGACATCTGGTTTAATAGAAAATATTTCCTCCGCAAAAAGACTTATCATCATTCATGCTGGTTCCGTAAATGGATTTGTGCACATGCAATGTTGACATTTAGCACTAAGTCTACAAAGGCAGATTAACACCATTACATGAATACTACAAATTTTAACAGGTATTTACGAGAGAAATTGATACCAAATTTATTTGAACCCAGTGTGATTGTGTTTGACAATGCAGGTTATCATGCGGTACAAATTAATAAGCCCCTAAGCACAAACACACGCGAAGCTGAAATACAAGCCTGGCTCCGTGCTAAGTCTGTGAATTTTGATGAAAGTTTATACAGAGAAGAACTTTTTGTTTTAGTGAATCAGCACAAAACAAAGCCAATTTATGAGGCAGATAAAATTCCTAAAGCTAGTGGTCATGACATGAAGTGCTCACACTCTCACCTTACCAATGCGATCTAAACCAGATCAAGCTCATTTGGAATACTGTAAAACGAAAAGTGGGTAGCAAAAATATAGGTAAATCGGCGTCAGAATTTGAAAAAAATCTAAAGGAATCCTTTGATGTAATGCATGGAAGAAGATGACAGACCATGACCTATGTCGAAAACCAATACAAGGAAAAGGATGGAATTACTAATCAATTGGAAAGCTTCATAATAAGTGTATGTGATGGTGAACCTTCCAGTAGTTCCAGTTCAGATGATACCCTAAGACTCTAGGAACTGTAATTAAAATCAGATTCTAAATACTCTATTTCTAATGATTCATCTGAACTAGTGCTGTCATCATCACGGACACTTATAATGAATGATTCTAGTTCTTTAGTTATTCCATCCCTGGTTTTGTACTGAGCTTCAATATTAAGCACATGATTAGTCATTTTCTTCCAATGCTCCGGTGTTATGCTGTCAAAAGACTCTTTAATAATTTTTTCAATTTCAGCTGCTGATACGCCAACATTTCTACTCGCGACTTTTCTCTTCGCCGAACTCCAGATTAGCTCAATGGGGTTAAGGTCGCAATGGTAGGGCGGAAGTCTTAAAACCTCATGACCGTGCTCCCTTAGAATTTCATCGGCTTCATAGATTGGGTCTGCTTTGTGTTTATGTGCCAAGACAAGAAGTTCTGGTACAGTATAATATTCTTCAAAATCAATTTGTTTAGAACGCAGCCACTCTTTTATTTCGGCTTTGCGGGTGTTGGTATTTGGTACCTTATTAATTTGCACCGTGTGATAGCTAGCATTGTCCATGACAATGACACTTGGTTCACTCAAGTTGGGAATAAGCTTCTCACGTAACCACTTATTGAAATTTGTGGCGTTCATGTCATGGTGATAGTCTGCTTTGATTGATTTTGTGCTAAACGTTAATAAAGCATTAGGCACAAAACCATCTTCTGATCCAGCGTGAACAATAATAAATCGTTTTCCAGCTGAGATATTGCCAACTACACCTTGGGTGGAAGGCCCCTGCCACGACTTTTTTGTTTTGTAGTTCTGGTGAACGTAAGTCTCATCCAGGTATATTATTTTTTTACCTTCAGCACGTTTTGATGCAATAGTCCTTAGGTAGCGGTGTCGCCAAGCTGCTATGTCAAAACGCTCAATAAGTATCGAACGTTGTTCAGTATTTTGTTTAAATTCGTATCCATTTGCCATTAGTATTCGGCGTAAAGTCTCAAGGCATCCGGTAAAACCGATGCTTTCTCTCAACTCTGCCAATAAGCATCTGAGTGTAGGCACTTGTTTTTTTACAATATAAAATTCATTTATTTTATTTCGGATAGCTTGGATGTCAAAGCTATCCAAATTAGACACCGTGGCCTTGTGAGGTCGCTTTTTTCCGGGAGTACTAAAGACACCGTTGTTTAATTTTCCCTCATTACTTATTCTTTTTAAAGATGAAACACTGATATCTGTAAGAAGAAAGAAAGTGTTAAATAAACAGAACACCATTTAGAAATACATTGTGTGGTTGCGCAGTACAGCCCCATTGTACAGTCCGACAGCCCTAAAAACATTTGGGTTTAGGTGAAATGAAATTGCATCGGTGAGGTTCTAATCGCAACGGTTTAAGAACAAGGAAGACTCATATAACCCGAACATCTTTTATATCTGGCCGATCAAAAATGACATTAAATAAATAGATAAGGTACTAAAGTGTACACATATTTATGAAATCGACTGTACAGTGTACATTTGGTTCATAAACAACAAAATGCTGTTTGCTCCGCACACAGAAAATACATATCAAATAATATGTTTATGATATCTTTTAACTAAACACCTCCTTATTGTTTTATTGAAACTATGAGTGTCAGTTACATTAATCATCTGTCTATTAAATTAATTTAATAAAATTGTGAATGCTAAGAGATTCAACATGATATAGGGACAGACAATAGGTACCTACACCTATTATATAGGGAAAGACAATGATAATTTTAGTAATTACCGGTCATTGAAGATACTTCTTCCAAATATTTCGTCTGAGTCTGGCAGGCTAACTCAGTTTCCTCAACCTCTTTCAGCTGCTTTACGTTTTCCAGCACACTTTTGTCAACGTGCACGTCCAGGTTTTCTGAAACGAATTTAATTTCGTTTAATTTCTTAATCTCATCGTATAATAGACAGAAAAAGGTAAATTAAACTTAGGATTGCACATAGAGAAATAAGAAGTATCAAAATGAACATGCCGTACTAAAGCCGTACTAACCTATAAATTTGGTCACCGTAACTAAACAATTAATTTTTTGCATCAATAATGCTTTTCTTTCTTCTTGTTTTTCTTTGTACTTCTGTATAATAGTATACAGAATCTCCCGGACACCGCCTCTTATCGTCGACGGCATGATTACTCCGTATTTTTATCAATTTAGATCTCGAATTGACAAGTTTCTAACAACAACAAAGTCCAAACGACATTTTAAATAGTGTTGCCAGACTCGTCAGCCAAGAAAAATCCAGGTTCAGCTTTCATTAGACAGACTCTAATTATACAAATATCTCATCTGAGGGCCCTGCCAAGATGCATTGCGCTAACTAGCGTTTCTATTAGATTCGGTTTTAAACCAATCGCGTCACTGGTAGGTAAATGACGTGATACGAAAAGTCACGTGATCTACCAGTGACGCGATTGGTTTAAAACGAAACGAATAGAATAGTACATTGTGTATTAAGGGTGGTAAAGACAGAATTACTTTGTATTTCCTTTACCACCCGTGTCAAGGTTCGTAATTCCCATACCGCCCGTGAAACATACAATGTTTTTCATCACAATTGCGAGGAAATGAAATAAAAAAAGACAAAAGATCATATTTTTAACTTACGATTGTCACTAATAATTTTAGCCGCGTTGGCGATGTCCGGCGGAGTCGCATTATCCATTTCTTCTAATGACGACATGTTTTTTATTGATATATAAATTTTAATGTGTGCACAAAGACACCTTTTTAATTATTATTTTGGAATCACACAGTTTAAGATCAGTATTTATAAATTAGCGGCAGACTACAGCATTGTCTATGACTTACCACAGATAATGTCAAACGTGTTCAGGAGTCCGATTCTAGTGACAGTCGAAATCAATAGTTTATATGCGAGATTTTTAGTAAATTGTATGCGACTGACATTTCATCTCGAATGAAACTTCATATCGAATGGCACAAGAATTGGGGTCCTAACGTATTGTGATAGTTTGAGTCCACGTATTATATTTTAAGAAAAAATACTTACCGACCTTGGGTTTCATGACAAAAAGAAAGCTCGAGGGTTTTATATGGGGCATTACGGCCAAGTTAATCTGTATGTATTGAGAGGTCAAGTGAATCGAACAAGCGTGTCCTATGCGGTTAGGCACAACGAGGTCTGGGTAATCTGGGTATCGTGGCGAATAAATAAACTCACATTGTATTTCAATAACGTCACGTGATTTATTATCAAATAAATATACAACGTTATGTCGTTGGACGTGTAAAATAAATTAAGATTTAGATCACTCGCGAATTGCAAAAAGATGTCTACCAAAAACATACGGATGCACACAGAGATGATGACAGGAGTGAAAGAGGAAACGGAAAGCACAAGAAAACATGACATTTGTTATGTGCTCCTGTCACCTGTCAAAAGCGTTATGTTACATGCATACAATTGTTAACACTTCCCCTTATGCATATAACATAATAATAGCAATTACAATTTTATGGCAGCTTAACTCTACTTATATAGAGACGCTACACTACACCAATAACACAGAGTTCATTAATGAATTTGTGATGCTTAGTTTTATCCAAAGGCTTAGTTAAAACATCAGCAAACATTAAATTGGTACTTAAATATTTTACATTTATAAAATTATTTTGTACTAGGTCCTTTACATAATGGTATCTTATATCTATATGTTTAGTGCGCTTATGGCAGTATTCTTTATTTTCTAATAATCTATGCGCACTTTGATTATCGTTATAGACTACAATAGAATTTAATTTTAATTCATTAAATATTTCTGATAGAAAATTGGCTATGAAACACAAATCTTTGCACACATCGCCTATGGCTAGATATTCTGCCTCTGTACTAGAAAGCGCAACACATTTTTGTTTCCTAGACTCCCAGTTAACAACATTATTACCTACTTTAATTGCAAACCCCGTATAGGACCTACGATCACTATGATCATTGGCAAAGTCTGCATCGGTATAGGCACTTAAAGTCAATTGATTACTCTTTACGAATAGTAAACCATAGTCAATTGTTCCTGCTAAATACCGTAATATTCTCTTAGCAGCTGTCCAATGGCTCAAACCAAAACAGTTGTTATATTGGCTCAACTGGCTACAGGCATAGGCAATATCAGGTCTACTACAGACTGAGAGATACATTAAACAACCCAACAATTGTCTGTAGTTATAAGTTTCGTCATTTAACGGCTCATCTGAGTTTGACAAACTTAACCCTGTCTGCATGGGAGTTGAAACTGGTTTACAGTCTGACATACCAAATCTTTTAAGTACATTTTTAATATAGACAGATTGATCTAACTTTAGAGTACCTCTCTGCCTATCTCTAGTTACTCTTATTCCTAAATAACTCTGAATAGGACCTAGATTTTTTATACTGAACTCTTGCTCTAACAAACTTAATAAGCATTTTATTTTAGAGCTGTTCTTTCTATACATAACATAAAAATCATCAACATACAGTGCTATTACTAAGAACTCTTTATCAGACTTGAAATAATAAACACAGGGTTCACATTTACTTTGCTTAAAGTTATTTTTGGTTAATAAATCGTGAACTTTACAATACCACATTCTACTGGCCTGTTTTAGGCCGTAAATGCTTTTTTGTAAAAGACAAACTTTATCTTTATTTTTAACCGACTTCAAAAAAAGGAGGAGGTTCTCAATTCGTCGGGATATTTTTTTTTTTTTTTTTTTTTTTTTTTTATGTATGTTCCCCGATTACTCGAAGACCATTGGACCGATTTGAAAAATTTTTTCGTTGTTCGAATAGGTATACTTTCTAGTTGGTCCCATTGTCACCACGTCAGGATCTGATGATGGGATCATGGAGAAATCAAGAGAACTCCTCAAATATTATAGGCAGACCTATAGCGATTTTGGTATTTTTCACTGTAACTCATGCATTTGCTTTTGAAAAGTACTAAATGGTGAAGTGGAACTGATGATGAAGACCACAGATGGCCACCGGAACTCCTTAACGGTACCTATTTCAAGGGTGGCGATAAGATATTTCGATAAAGGAAGTTGAGCGACTATGACGAAGCACATTTAGGTTTAAATATGACTATGACATTCCCGCGGCGTTGTCTGCGGCGAGCTTGAAATGTTCTATAGTTTCTTATTAGTATTTAGAAGTGGAGCTACGTAACAGCATAAATAGGATCACTAAAAAGTATAAAATAAAATAAATGTTTAAAAAAACAAAAAAACCGCCTTCAAAAAGCAAAAAATAACTTCTTTAAAATGGTAGGTAAATAGGTCAGTCCAACTGAAGTCGGCGTCCAACAATATTTTAACCAAAAGCAGACTTCAGTTGGACTGACCTATTTACCTACCATTTTAAAGAAGTTATTTTTTGCTTTTTGAAGGCGGTTTTTTTGTTTTTTTAAACATTTATTTTTCTCATCATAAAAACCTTGTGGTTGCTCCATGTAAATTGTCTCATTGAGTTCACCATTTAAAAACGCTGTGTCTACATCAATATGATCAATATTGAGATCATATTCATTAGCTAAATCAAATAATAGTCTCATAGTAGAGTGGCGCACAACAGGGGATAAAGTATCTGTATAGTCGATACCCTGTTTTTGTGTAAACCCCCTGGCGACTAAACGAGCTTTGAAGTGCTGAAAATTGCCTGAAGAATCACATTTGGCTTTATAGACCCACTTGCATTTAACTACATTTTGAGTTTTAGGTCGGTCTACCAATTTCCAGACATTATTCTTCATCAACGAGTTGTACTCACGTTTCATAGAGTCGTGCCATTCGTCACTATGAGGACTGACCATAGCCTCGTCGTAGGACTGTGGCTGATCAACAAACACATTTTGAGCAAACATAGAAATATCATATTCATTATACCGTTTTGGCAGCACTGATCTAGTACTACGGACAGGCCTGGAGCTTGCAGCACAATCTTCCCCTCGAGATGACGTCGCGCGTGGTGACGTCACAGGCTCTACACCCGCGTCACCTGCTGAGCACTCATCAGAGGACTCTTTTTCACTGCCAGTGTTCCAGTCATCTGTAGAAACAGAACTATTAATTTCATTGCTCATAATATCACTTTCATTATTATCACTGATAACATTATCACAATTATCATTATTTAATTCAGAATTAATTTCATTACTATTATTTAATCCATTCAATTCATTACTATTCACTCCATTAGTAAAATTATTATTGTCATTATTCAAATTATTAAATTCATCACTTTGTAAAATTATAATTTGATTATTAAAATTGTTATTTGACTGTTCTGGATTAAAAAACTGATTCTCTATAAACTTTACATCACGTGATAAAATTATTTTTCTAGGATCTGTGGGATCTGCCAGCCTATAACCCTTTGTGGTTTCAGAATAACCCACAAAAATATATGCCTTACACTTAGCATCTAGCTTTTTACGCTTAACTCCTGGAATAAGAGCGTAAGCTTTGCAGCCAAAAACTCGGAGGTGACTAAGGTCCAGCTTCGACTCTGTCCAAACCTCCTCGGGTATTTTCCCATTCAATGCAACAGTGGGAGACCTATTTTTTAAATAAATAGCTACCATTAGCGCCTCTCCCCAAAAACATTGACCGAGACCAGAGTGCTGCAACATACATCTCACTTTATCAAATAAAGTCCGATTTAAGCGTTCCGATACAGCATTTTGCTGTGGGCAATAAGGCACTGTGAGCTGATGCACAATCCCTTCTTTCTTTAAAAATCCTGAAAATTTATTATTCACATACTCTGTTCCATTGTCTGTGCGTAGACATTTAACTGATAAACCTGTCTGCTTCTCTACTAAATTTTTAAATTCAATAAAATGATTAAATACCTCAGACTTGTGTTTCATCAAATAGCCGTAGGTTTTCCTGGTGTAATCATCGGTGAATGTGACAGCAAAGTTTGCACCTCCCAAACTGCTCACCGGCAAGGGACCTACCACGTCGGAGTGTACAAGCTGCAAGGGCTCAGTTGCACGCTTCCCGCCTCCTTTAGGAAATGGATTTGCAGCCATCTTCCCTTTGAGACATGGTACACACTCTAAAAGTGCTTCGCCATCCTGAAACATACAACCTCTTTCTATTCTATCCCTAAGAGCAAACATACCTCCATTGCTGAGATGTCCCATCCTTCTATGCCATAGCTCAATTGCTGGCTGTTGAGCAGTAACTGTGGTACTCTGTGTATCCTGCCCATTATGCAGGAACAAAGAGTACTCCTTATTGTGCATTCCTTTGCTAAATCCCTTTAGTTTGTATATGCCATTAACATTTACAGCAGAACTTACTAGTTTATCATTGTCATTATTAAAAATAGAACAACCATCCAAGTTGAACACCACTCTCATATTTGACTCTAACAATTTACTAACCGATACTAAGTTACAAGACAAATGGGGAACATATAAAACATTATTTAAAGTAAGTACCTGTTCATTTACTGTCGTAATTGAAACTACACCAGTCCCTTCACACTTCAACTTATCATTGTTCGCCACTGACACTGAAGATGCTGTAGCAGGCTGAAGCGAAGTGAAGAAATCCTTTCTGTTGCACATGTGGGCGGTGCAGCCCGAATCCACATACCATTCTTCTTGTGCGACTAAAAATGCCACGGCCATGCATTTATCTGGTTCATTTTTCTGCCTTTTGTCCCTCTTCAACTTGAAGCACTTAGCTTTTATGTGCCCTTCTTTATTGCAGTAGTTGCAAACAACTTTCTTTTTAAATTTGGTTATAAAAGCGTTTTCAGTTGTACAGGCAGCCTTTCTCGAGTCTTCTTGCATAAGGCGTGCTCTGACAAACTCGCTGGAGATTGTAGAGGTGAGGCAGGCCGTAGACAGATTCGACACTAACGAGTCGAAATCCTGTGATAGACCGCTAAGCAGAAGTTCAGCCACTTCACTATCTTCTATCACCTTTCCAATGTCGGCCAATTGTTGTACAATTTTCATAGTATGGTCGATATATGACACCATATTATTGTGGTGTATATACTGCACCTTGTGCAATTCTCTTAATAGTAGTATACGACGGTATAACCCCTTATCTTCGAATATATCGGAGAGTTTTGTCCAGGCCGATTTGGAACTTAAACAGTTGGTTATGTACTGGTAGAGATGAGGCCGCAGACTAAGTGCTATGCGCGCAAGCGCACGTTGGTCACGCGCGGCGTCAAGCATGTCACCGGTCACGCAGTCCCATAAGCCCTCCAGAATAAGCGACATTTTCATAGCAAACTTCCACGAATAGAAATTCGACGCGCCCTCCAATTTCTCAACCTGAGTAAACACATTACTAGGTGCCGATGAACTGGTATTTCCATAAGTAGGCGTCGATGCCATTTCGATAGGCGTGCCGCGATTTTCGCCGGATTCCGTTCCATCATCGCCCGCTCCATCAGGCATCCTGCCTTGCACTCTGAGAGTGGTCACGCGAGGATCGCCACGTCCTTGTATTCCATCCAAACCCGTTAATACTGGGCCCATAACCTATTGAGAGGTCAAGTGAATCGAACAAGCGTGTCCTATGCGGTTAGGCACAACGAGGTCTGGGTAATCTGGGTATCGTGGCGAATAAATAAACTCACATTGTATTTCAATAACGTCACGTGATTTATTATCAAATAAATATACAACGTTATGTCGTTGGACGTGTAAAATAAATTAAGATTTAGATCACTCGCGAATTGCAAAAAGATGTCTACCAAAAACATACGGATGCACACAGAGATGATGACAGGAGTGAAAGAGGAAACGGAAAGCACAAGAAAACATGACATTTGTTATGTGCTCCTGTCACCTGTCAAAAGCGTTATGTTACATGCATACAATTGTTAACAGTATGTGTAGATACAGTTTACGTTTAAGTGTGATGAAAACGTTAGTTCGCGCAATGCATCATGGCAGGGCCCTCTGGTAGTCGTATCGAATGAGGCTGGCGACGGGGGGTGGGCGCCCGCTGCGGCCGCCGACGTCGACCCCGACCTCACGGAGTTCAACTCGGCTCTGTTAGTCGAGGTGCCTGGTGCGATGGATTCCGACGCGCCATACATACCACGTCAGTACCTATACCAATAAACACGACTAACGCAAACCTAGAATATTCACGCGCCTTTATGTAGCGCTGATAGTGTGAACCTAGGTATTCAATGTGTCGATGATGTACGTAGCTACATTAAAAGCTGATTACTTTAAACTTATTTTTCACACCTCATGCTCGAAATTGCCCAATTATATATCATGCAAACCTCACTAAAGTAATAGTAAATTGTGTATTAAGGGTGGTAAAGACAGAATTACAAACGACAGTCTGTTAGAAGCTCGAAGCCGAAGGCTGAGGGCTTTAATGACTCGAGCTTTGTATTTCCTTTACCACCCGTGTAACATACAATGTTTTTCATAACAATTGCGGAGAAATGAAATAAAATCAGGCAAAAGATCATATTTTTAACTTACGATTTGCACTAATAATACTTGTTATTTGGAAGCTATATGGTTGCTTTGCAGATTAAAAGATGGAGTTTTGTTCACGGTTGTTATAGAAGTGACAAAGAAAAAATCAACTTGTTTCTCACTTAGACAAGAAAGATTTAAAACCTAAACCTACTTTTATTGAATCAACAACAGCCCCCCTCAATAAAAGTAAACTTACCAACATACCATAACTTCTTCAGTTTACCGCTTAACTTTCTTTACAATCAACACAACGTAAAAAACTTAGAATACATCAGATAAGAGGCTTAACAATCATTGAACATTTTATCTCTAATAATTTTAAACAGTTGCGCTGATAAAGGCTTAGTTAAAATGTCGGCTAATTGTTCGTTTGAACAGATATAACAAAGTGTAATTATACCACTTGTAACCTTTTCTTTAATAAAATGATACTTAATATCCAAGTGCTTCATCCGTTTGGTTGTGCAAGTGAGTTACGCGAACGAATAGCTGACTGATTGTCTTCATACAGAGTTACAACTATGTTTTTAGAAATGAATAGCTCAATTAACAGAGACCGGAGCCAACAAGCTTCACTGACAGCAGCCGCCAGCGCGACGTACTCTGCTTCGCAAGAGGAAAGTGCGACAGTAGATTGTTTTTTAGAAAACCAGCTTACTAAGTTTCCATAAACATAAAAACAATAACCGCTCGTCGATTTTTTGTCGATAGGATTTCCACCTCAGTCTGCGTCAGCGTAGCCTACAAGCACATCACTGTCTTTACATCTGTGGTAAACCAATTTAAGGTCTATTGTAGCTTTGACATATCTTAAAACGCGCTTAAGAGACAACCAGAGATCCTCAGTAGCACAGCACTGGAACCTCGAGAGCAACGTGATACTTAAACAAAGATCAGGCCTAGTACCCAGCATGGCGTACATAAGACAGCCAATGTCTGTCTGCACCGATATTCGATATCGCTGTTTTCAGACTTATCCTTTTGTAACTTTGATAAGTCAATTTCAGGATCCATCGGCGCAGACGCACCATGGCAATCGGCCATATTAAACTTAGTCAGAACATTTTTAAGGTACTGGGTTTGATTCAATGCAACAGTGCCTTTGTCAATGTCATGACTGATTAATATATCGAGATAACTACTCACTAGTCCCAAATACTTCATTTTAAAGACCTTTGACATTTCATTCATAACATTTTGTACCGTTACACCAAACCCTGTTATCAAAAGATCATCGACGAAAATAATAACATACACTGTATTCTCGTCATCTTTATAGCAATACATGCACTGATCACTTAATGATTTCTGAAATTTTTGACGTAGGTATTATGAAATTATCAAATTTATCATACCAGCATCGAGGCGCTTGTCTTAAACCATACAGCGACTTCCAGAGCTTACAAGTTTTATTTTTCGGTACGTCAAAGTTTTCAGGCAACTTTAAGTATACAGGGTGTATTGCAAGTAGTGTGCCAAATGAATAGGGTGGGTAGCGAGGGTCACTGGCAACACGTTTTGGGCTAATTAACAGTCATCCTACCCACGGAGTTTTTTTAATATTTTTTTTGAAAAAAATCGCGGAATCTTCCAAAAGTTAACCGTTTTGTTTACCTATCTTTTTTTTTATGTGATAGCACAAAAGTATTTATATTTTTTTTATCTCTAATGTATGCGTATTCTAATGAAATTTTACATTTATTCATGTAGTAACAAATAAAAAAAATATTAGCCGACAAAGTGTGAAGGACAGAAAATAAAAATCGTCACGGTCAATTTTAAGGCACAATAAAAAAAAATAGAAGCTCCTCAGATCTTCCAACATCTTAAAAACTTCTTCAGCTCCTGACTATTCTTACGGTATACCACATGCCTAGAATCACGTTCAGTTTTTCGGCAAAATATGGTTTCAATCTAAAATGGTGGTTTACATTACCCAGTACTTCTTTGAAACTACCTACAGCGACACTTTGGCCTCTTGTAAAGATGTGGGTTCATCATAATCTAAAAAGGTAAAATATGAAGTGTCATAATCCTGCAATGCGACAGGAGGTCTTAGCGTAGACCTAGGTCGTAATGTCCTTGCGCTGGAGTTATTATTAGCGACATTATCATTACCTACTATCATTTACTTCGGATATAGACTCGTCTTCCGCATCAGTAAATGCCGTTTCTGGGCTTGACACAACAGCCTGTTCAGGATTTTCAGATTCAGTATTCGGCTCAATCTTAGACGCTGTCTCTAGGTTCACGGAAACGACACGTTCGACCAATTGTTTTGAGACGTTTGTAGACACAGCATAGGGCGACATTATTATCTCTCTTTCTAACGAAAAAGTCTTATTTTCCGGATGAATTTTTTTATAGCCTTTTGTATTTTCGCCGTAGCCTACAAAAACACCTTTCCTACTTTTGCTATCTAGCTTTCTTCGCCGTTGTTTAGGAATATACGACCATACTTCAGAACCGAAAATAAATTTCAAACGAGTAACGTCAAAAGGTTTGTCATAGTAAAGCTCATACGGTGTTTTATTTTCTACCGAACTTGTTCCCGTTCTGTTAATAACGTAAACCGCTGTGTTTACCGCCTCTGCCCACAAGTTATTATGAACTTGACTTGCCTTCATCAACGTCCGGGCCGCCTCCATTACCTGTACGCATTTCTCGCTCCACTTTGCCATTTTGAGCAGGAGTATATGGGACGGATGTCTGGTGTACTATCCCTTTCCGTTCCAATAAGTGTCTCATTTCAGTGTTAATAAACTCACCGCCATTATCAGTACGCAATATCTTGACGGGTTTCTCTTCATTTTCGCAAAGCGCAAGATATGCGGTTATTTTTGCAGTGACTTCACTTTTCTCTTTTAAGAAATAAACGGTCCTGAAACGAGAATAATCATCTTTTAACAACAGAAAATATCGCGATCCTCCGAGCGACATCTCTTCTATAGGGCCGCATACGTCGGCGTGAACGATTTCGCTCCGTTTGGAGGTCCTGTTAGCGCTTGAATACGCCGGTGTTCTGCTTTGTTTACCTTCTACACATGCTGTACAGAAATGTTGCTTAGTACAGGAGGGCAACATATTATTTTTTGTCAGAATTTTCTTGATGTAGGCGAAATTTTGATGTGCAAATTTACTGTGGTAAACTAACAGTTCGCATTCATTATTATTGCATACAGACGAATTTTCAATTCAATTCAATTTTTAGGAGAATAATGGCCCCATCGATGTTTTGATGATTCTGCCAGTGTCGAGGTTAGATAGTGCACTGCCGTATGACAATGACATTTTAGTCTTGTTCAGTGCGGACGAATTTTCATTTGACGATTTTTCTACGTCAATGTGACTTGACAACGCTTGACTGACGTTACCTTTGAAAACCATTTTAAACAAACGGCCATCACGTTTAGCAAGAGCTATAACCGCTAAAAATGCGAATTTGGCAGAGTGAGACTTGAACTTATTACGATTTTGTCGATAAGCGAATTCAGCTGAGTGAGACTTGAACTTAATGCGATTTTGTCCAAAAGCGAATTTCCCCTTCTTCCCCAAAATTAAATTTAACAGAGTCCACGGGGCTCCGCTTGCGTGGAGCTATTTCTGGGTAGATTTGGCCCTCCGGGCCTGCTGCAAAATTAACATAACCTAAACCTACCTCTTTTGTGATACTTTTGTCTATAGGCGTAACTTGTTTTAGCCTAACTGCTACTTAGGCGTATCGCGAAATGGACAAACAGCTACTTAGGCTTACTGCGTTTGGGTCATATTGCGAAATAGGTAATATTAGTAATAGGTCAATAGTGACTTAGACGAATAGCGAATTTTAAATGAAGTTTTGTCATAACGCGAATTAGTCAGACTACGTTTTAGGCCGACCCGGATCCAAGCAAAAACCCTTCCTATAGGCATAAATTGTAACTTTTTTTTAACATATTGCACAGTTTTTACTCACAATTATCACAAACTTTGCAATTTTTTTATTTTTAATTGAATTTGAATGGGGAGTTTCATAAAAATAGCGCAGCTTTTACAATTTTTTTAGATTTGTGAAAAAAACTGTACGTGGGTTAGGATCATCAATCTATTTTTCTTACTCAGGGTGATGATCCCAAGATCCCAACCCCCGTGCATTTGCTTGGATGCGGGTCTGCCTAAAACGTATTTGGACAAAAACGCAAGAGGCCTAAGTCTTAATGCGGCTACCTATCGACTGGTCTAGGCATAACGCGAATTAGTCAGATTCAGGCCGACCCGGACAAACGGTTGGGAGCAACTTTTGACAAGATGTAGGGAGAGAACACCGCTGTATATCGATGTTATCGTCAAATCTATATTTTATTTATTTATTTATGTTTTATTAAATAAAACCTCAAATTTCCGATGACACTAAGTCTTTTCAGCGGTCCATGATGAAAAAAGTTTGAAATATCGGAATGTTATAAAATAATATGTTCTGTTTTATTATACTAATGGGCAGGCGAACAAGCCACCTGACGTTAAGTGGTGTCAGAGGGATCTATTCTCATGTTACAAAAATAAGGGTTTTCGTAATTATACTGATTTCAATAAAGCAATTTAAACGGATTAAACTTTCAGATAGTTAATTTTTTTTCATCATAGACTGCTGATAACAGTACATTTCATCGGAAAATTTGAGGTTTTATTTAATAAAGACATAAATAAATAAAAACCTATCGATTTATCGATAACATCGACAAATAGCGGTGTTCTCTCCCTAAAACTAATCGAAAGCCGCCCCCAAAATTCCGGGCCCTAATTATTAGTATCCTTCGTCGATACTGCGGCCAGCAAGCTTCGTTTAAGGGGAAAACTGATAATGCGCCCCACGAGTTTATATTTAGACCAATTTCTAAAAATCGATTAGAATCATTTAATACTAAGGTCACTAAACAACTGAATTATATGACGTGCACTAGGGAAGATCCGGACAGTTTATGTGCTTCGTTATTTAAGTGTATTATTAAAGAATTCGATGCCTGCTTTAGTCTGAAAAATGTTAAAGCCAAGCAAGGTACGAAATTTAGTGATTGGGCTACACCAGAGATTCATGAAAAGAGGTACAAATTGTATGAGTTATATGCTACTAGAGCTGTCGATCATAGGCCTGAGTTTCTAGAGTACGTCAAAAATTATTCTAAAGAGTTCAAGCAGCATTGTGCTGCCGCGAAGTCTAAGTATTTTTCGAATAAAATTGGTAACTCTGACAACAAGATTAAAACCGTCTGGAATGTTATTAACACCGAAACTGGTAGAACTAGAATTAGAGATCCGCACTACAGCCTGCAAGTTGAAGATACTCTAGTAAGCTCGGACCTTGATGTAGCTAAACAATTTGAGCGGTTTTTTACGAACATACCCTTGGAGACCACTAAATCATTACTATCATCTCCTGATAAGGCTGAAATATTATTAAAATCCAATGTTAAGGAATGCACAAATTTGTTTAAATTCTATCATGTCACCTCTAAAGTTGTGATTAAAACGTTTAGGTCCCTTAATATCAAAAAGACTGAAGATCTTTGGGGCCTCTCTGTTTCAGTACTACACTCCATTATAGAGTCAATTGCGCCTTACCTAGCTACTATGTTTAACAAGTGTGTCGATGTTGGAGTATTTCCTGATCTGATGAAACATAGTAAGATCATTCCCTTGTTTAAGTCAGGAGCAAAATCAGACCCCACAAATTTTAGACCTATTTCGATACTACCAGCATTAAGTAAAGTTTTTGAGAAATTAATTCTTAATCAAATATCCTCACACTTTAATCAATACAAGCTACTTCATAGCAGTCAATACGGATTTACCAAGGGACGGTCTACAACTGATGCCGGTTCTACTTTGGTGAAACATATCTTTGATGCCTGGGAAAGATCACTGGATGTAATTGGAGTTTTTTGTGATCTCTCCAAAGCTTTTGATTGTGTTGATCACGTTACGTTAGTGCGGAAGTTAAGCTACTATGGCATCAAAAACATTGCACTAGATCTTATTACATCTTACCTTGCTCACAGAACTCAGCGGGTAGACATTAACAAAACACAATCTTCTGGGTCATCTGTTGCTATGGGAGTGCCTCAAGGCTCTATTCTGGGTCCGTTCTTGTTTTTAATCTATATTAACGATCTCCCATATGTAGTGCGAGATAAACATGAAATAGTCTTGTTTGCTGACGATACTTCACTTATATTTAAAGCGGATAGGAAACAGGATAATTTTAATGACATTAATGATGCATTATCCACAATTGTTGACTGGTTTACGGCCAACAACTTACTTTTAAATGCCAAAAAAACCAAGTGCATTAAATTTTCATTGTCCAATGTGAAGCGAGTGAATGCGGCTAGAATAAGACTGAAGGATGAGACACTGGAATTCGAGGATAGAACAGTATTTCTAGGTGTCACTCTGGACTCAAAACTGCAATGGAGTGCGCATATATCCACACTTGCAGGTAAACTAAGTTCAGCGGCTTATGCGGTAAAGCGAATCCGACATCTTACTGACGTCGAGACGGCGAGACTTGTGTACTATAGTTATTTTCATAGTGTTATGAGTTATGGAATTTTACTGTGGGGAAGAGCGGCTGACATCCAGACCATCTTTGTATTACAGAAGCGGGCTGTACGTGCTATATATCAATTGGGGTCTCGTGTTTCGCTTAGGGATAAATTTAAAGAAATCAATATTCTTACAGTCGCGTCGCAGTATATCTTTGAGAATATTATGTATGTACGCAAACACATACACGAGTTTAGGCATAACCGCGACGTTCATAATTTAAATACTAGAAATAGGGATAAGCTCGCTCTTCCAGGTCACCGTCTCCGTAAGGTAAGCACTTCGTTTGCAGGGAACTGTATACGTTTCTACAATAAGATACCATCTGATATCGTCGATATGCCGTTCAATAAATTTAAGTCTCACATCAAGCGCTGCTTGTTGGGTAGGGCATACTATACTATAAATGACTTCATTGGTGACCAAGATGTATTTAAGTAGTGTCTAGGCTATTACTTATTTAAGGTAATTTTTTTATTTCTGATATTTCTATCTTGATAAAAATGCCTTTAAGCAAACTGTGTATTCAAACACGAAATTGTATGTTTACTTTTGTACTTTATCTTTATTAGTTCTTGTGTGTACAAGACGCTTTTAAATGAGAGCACACTGTGATGTTTCTCGCCGGACAGCTATATCACACAATATTACTTTTATGTTGTCCGGCAGCATGAGCACGTCATGCTCGCTCAAAGGTCTTTGCTTACGGCGGCGTCGTTGATCGGGTCGCCACCTTCCCGAACACATGGTTGAGGGAGGCGATGGCTGAGATATGCGTCATACTCGTGAACGGGTGCTGTTTGTGGGGTCCGGTCTGTTCACGTCTGCAAGGACTTTTTGCTCAGTTAATGATTCCAGTTATGGCTTTTGACGTAGAGACCTCGTCGTGTTGTTCTCCTAGTCATTATTTTTAGTTTCATGTATTTGACATGTAATCTTGATAATTTTTACATTTATTTGTAATGTTTTTAATTTTGAATTTGTATTTTTTTTTATATGTGATAGTTCTAATAATTTATATTTGTTGCTTTATTACCTTGTAATGTAACTTACTTTTAAGTATTATTGTATTTTATGTTTGAAAAAATGACCTTCTGCTGGAGTTTCTTGCGGCGCTTCTTCTCCGCAATGATGGTCTTGTCCGAAGCGCTAGTAGATTCACTGTATATTACCGACGTGTAAAAGAGCCCGTATGTGGCCAATTTACTGAATAAATATTTTGATTTTGATTTGATTTTTTTGATTTTGATAGTATTTATGCTTACCTTGATATCGAATTGATTATTAGCGCTATCTACCGTCCGATAGCTGAAACGTGTCCTAATTTAAATTAAAGACTGGTTTTGCTACTGAACACTAGATGTCATTAATGATGTTCAGAATCAAAGTTTTCGTATGATATATATTTTGATTTTGATTTACTTGCTTTTTTTTTTCACCATTGGTTTTTTAAAGAATATTAAATGAATCTTTTTATTGACAGTTGGTTTTAAATAGTGCAAACAAGAAGGTTTATTACTACCAGTTATATTTATTTGATAGTCTTTAAGGTTCATATGCAATACAGCATTTGTTTAGCCGCAAATTACGTCAACAATCGACCAACTTCATAAACATACGTGAACAATTTACGATTACGAGCGACATCTACCGCGTGCATGGGCAAGGTTTTAATTTCAGTTTTCTCTGATGAATCAAACTAGTAACACTAGATAGCGCTAGCGGTACTGTCTTGATTGTCTAGCTAGCTAGAATAATGACAGAGTTCATAAACTAGGGTCCTAGTGAAAAAGGGTATAAGTCTTCTGAAGATCAAGTGAAAAAGGGTTTAAGTCTAGTATACTCTGTTTATGCATATACCCTTTTTTATTACGAGTTAAGTCGACTTGTACCCTTTTTCACTAGGACCCCATAATTATATTTATGTACAACTATGTTTTGACCGCGACTTAATCGACGTAAAAATCGTATTGCACTATTTAATTTACTGGAATAAAAAAAAAGTGTAAGTAATTTGTGTCACTTAATCCAAGGTGTAGTTTTAATCTTTTAAGTCATTTACCTATGCATGATTGAGGAACAAACTTCAAAACATCTTTACAAACTTTCACATTTTATGTTACGAGTATTAGTGAGATAAATAACGGCTCGAGCGTGTTTTTACTAAGTCCGAGTAAATTCGTACTAAGCATTTTGTACTTAGTTTAGTAGGTACAGTCAGCAGCAGAAGTAGCTAAGCGGGCCGCGTGTTCAAAATGACCTTCGCACGACTTTATTACTAAGAAATTAAGAACGTGCGTAGGTCATTTTGAACACACGGCCCGCTTAGCTACTTCTGCTGCTGACCGTACTTATTCTACATATTTGTAGACCATTTATTTATTTTATAAATCTGTCTTCCCGGACTGTCAGCACCATCCATATTTCCTCGGGTTCAGATCCTATGGTCCTAATGAAAGTGGCTACAAATGAAATTCTATTGAGGAAAGAGGAATTTAGAAATGAAACCACGTGGTAGTTTAAATTGTTTATTGACGAGATTGCTTCTGCGTGTGCTGCGCTACCGCCCGCGGCGTGGGCGCGCGTCCGAACCAACTCGTGCAGTTACAATTTAAATTACATGATAATCCGGTGTTCTAACCGGCTCATGGGAGATTGTCTTTATTTTTTGATATATTTACATATTATTGTATCTGAACTGGACTAATAGAGTTACGGAATAGGCCTCCCCAACAGAACGCCGGATATCCGGCCAGGCGGCGCGTGCTGGGAGCTGACCGCATCGTCGCAGCGAGGCTAGTGAAGGCCTCATCACAAATAGACACAGCCTGGAGGCTGCAGGGTCAAACAGTTGCGGTAGACAGAAGCCAGCTTTTTTAAATTCATACCAGAAAGGAGAACAACTTAATAATAATTTTAGAGCCCGGATGAAGTAACTGTTCGATACAAAACTACTGTAAAAAGGTCAAAGTTTTTGGAATTATACGTCAGCTGTCCAGCACGATTATTGATATGACTAAATTGACTCTAACTGGGATTTGTCGGACATTTCTAATGCTGTGATCATGAATCTTAAATTCATTTTAATTTACTTATCAATTAGAAAACTATCTAGTTGTTTCGATTGCCGAAATAAAAAGAAAAGTCATTCCAAACAGTAACCGGTAATTTTTTTAGGCCAATGAAATGTCCGAACTTTGCCCAAACTATCAGTGGAATATGTACACGTAAGACTAACTTAACTAAGTACCGACTGAGATCATATTAATTATGCTACTACTTACGCAATGTACAAGCATCTCCATGAGACTCTTCGCTATTTTACTTACACTTAGTCTAAGTACAATTCTTACAAATACTAGCGAGCGGGAAACGAAGACAGTCATTGACTAGAAGGTTACCTTACTTAAAACTATATTCATGTCTCGTGTCACTTCACATTCGTCCGACACAGTTCTGAGGGCTCAGACAAGATGCACTACGCTAACTAACGTTTCTATTCGTTTCGTTTTTAACCAATCGCGTCACTGGTAGATCACGTGACTTTCCGTATCACGTCATCTACCAGTGACGCGATTGGTTTAAAAACGAAACGAATAGAAACGCTAGTTAGCGTAGTGCATCTTGGCAGGGCCCTCTGTTCCCTCGGGAGCCGTGCGAGTATCAGGGTTGCTCGAGTGTTCAACAGTATTTAAGCTACTTGTACTCGTAGTGTTTTTAATCCCTGTGTGTACCTGACTGCCCAAGAAAGAGGTTAATGTTTTTAATATTACGTACAAATCTTTGAAACAACTGGGCAATGTCAAGATGAGTGGCAAGGCGCACATCGTGGAGCGAGCGCACCCATAACTCCGACCCATCGGCACACAGCCGACGTTGTTGAGAAGCGAATGCAGGTGTAGTGCGTTTCGCACCGCGGAAAATGTCATCAGAATTCAATATTTAGTAGCCGAATTAGTTAGTCCGCCCGGTAGCGCACTCCACTCGAGAAAACGTTAGTGGTAAGTATTATCGGACCCCTGACGGCCCTGCCAAGATGCATTGCGCTAACTAGCGTTTCTATTCGATTCGTTTATAAACCAATCGCGTCACTGGTAGATGACGTGATACGAAAAGTCACGTAGTCTACCAGTGACGCGATTGGTTTAAAAACGAAACGAATAGAAACGTTAGCGCAATGCATCTTGGCAGGGCCCTCTGTTTTCTCAAATCAGAATCGCACGCCGCACGGAAACGCTTTGAGACTGAGTAACTTAATAAATTAATTTTATACAAATGCAAAATTATTAAAAAACAAGTTTTTACGTGAATTCAGAAGTAGAAAAACACAAACTGTTTTAATGCGAAATATAAGCCATCTTTGAACACAGAGATACTTTCATTTTGGATGTGAAGGCGTGCTTATGATTATGATGAGTCTTATAGTAGGCCGATGCCCTGGGCCTCTATTCAACACGGTAAAAACAATATCGTTTTTGACCTGGGGCCTGTTTTATAAAGCTACAAATTACAATTTACAGGTTACAAGTTTCCATTTGACACAACCTCGACCAATGACGACTAGCCATTTGAGCAGTGTTGCCAGTTTAGACCTATAAAATTGTAACTTGTAGCCTTATAAAACGTGCCCCTGTTATCGTATTGTGAACGTTTTGTTAGCTCTTATTTACTTGATAGTAATGGCGGCCGAGTTAAAAACAATACGATAACAGGTCAAATACGATTTGGATTTTACCGCCTAGAATAGAGGCGCTGGACAAGATGCTTAGCGATATCATAAACGATTTTCGAAACTTGTCAATGTGTATGGAGTTAACGTAAGCGCTTGGCTGCCTCGGCTTGACACGACCATGGCAGCTTACGTCAATCCATTTTCGATAGCGATTACGATCTCGCGACGCATCTTGTCTAGAGCAACAGGACCGAACACATGTTACACTTCGTGTGGAACTGTTTTCGTAGCAGGTGCCAGTGCTGGCCGCAAGTGCGAGCGTGAGTCGGCGTTTCCTTGTTTGCTTCCAATCGCGTAATAGCTACCTACTGCTACTGATTAGGCGTGACGGCGCCGATCGCATTACGATTATTACAGCTTTGTCGGCGCCGGCGTTCCAATATTTGATTATTGATGGTTTATTTACAATTTGAGTACACACGCAAGTCACTGGAGCGGTATGCGGTGCGATCAAATTATTCTAATTCTTTACTAATTTATTAATTGAAGTCATGAATGTCTATACTATAACTATCTTATTAATTACGATTGATATTTTTTTAATGTACATACAGTCTGCCAATAAAATTGTTGAGCATGTTTGAACCTTGGCATTGTCTACATCGCTTGTCATTCTATGTTCAGTTTAAAGTTCATTATGACCGACGCATTTTCTTTTAAGTCCTGTACAATCAGCCATATAGTATGACACGTGGTCTGCTATCTTAAGGTTGAATTCCGTCTGCAAGTCAAATAACAACAAAAAAAGATGCGAATGTCAATTTGAAATGTCGACTTAATCGATATTTTCATTTGATGAAGTTATAGTGAGATTCTAAGTCCGCTTACTAATTGGGCTATAGAGAGGTTGTATTTTTTAATAGTAGTTTATGTGGCTGGTGCATAATAAGAGGCATTAAAGCACGAGTGTGGTTTTATGAAACGAGCCGAAGGCGAGTTTCATAATAGGATCACACGAGTGTTTTAATGCCTAATTATGTATAGCCGCATATATAACTTTATCTACACGCATATCATAAGTTTTCTATAATATGTTCAGATATGGCCAGTGTTTTTATTAAGTTAGTGTTACTGTTAACTTGTTTGTAGTAGGTACCAAAGCTTAAATTAAAAAAAAACTAATATAAAACAAACTTTATTTATAATGTACAGATATGACTTGCATTTTCAAGTCAGTGGTACAGTATTACCGATACTTTAACGTTTAAGTACCGAAACTTTAATGTAAACATTACGATGCACTATACTTTAATGTACCTAAACATTAAGATGCAACCACAGATACAAGTTTCTTAATACAGGCGATTTGCTTATCGCTTCTGAACATATTGTAGGGAAGTTATGATATGGATGTAGATCAAATTTTCTATATACTCTTAGTTTTTCTTCAGATCGCATTTGATTCAATGAGCAAGCGGACTCGCCTTCGGCTCGTTTCATAAAACCACACTCGTGCTTTAATGCCTAATTATGTATAGCCGCATTCATAACTTTATCTACACGCATATCATAAGTTTTCTATAATATGTTCAGATATGGCCTGTATTTTTATTAAGTTAGTGTTACTGTTAACTTGTTTATAGTAGGTACCAAAGCTTAAATTAAAAAAAAAACGAATATAAAACAAACTTTATTTATAATGTACAGATATGGCTTGCATTTTCAAGTCAGTGGTACAGTATTACCGATACTTTAATGTTTAGGTACCGACACTTTAATGTAAACATTACGATGCACTATACTTTAATGTAAACATTAAGATGCAACCACAGATACAGGTTTTTTAATACAGGCGATTTGCTTATCGCTTCTGAACATATTGTAGGGAAGTTATGATAAGGATGTAGATAAAATTTTCTATATACTCTTAGTTTTTCTTCAGATCGCATTTGATTCAATGAGCAAGCGGATGGCGACGACCGTTTTCGTGAGCGAAAAAATATATGCGCTCGGAGGCAATTTAAAAGGACCCAGATTGGAAATATTTCAGTACATCTATTACACTTTGTTTTAATATAATACTATTGCACATTTTCTTATTCTATACATCATGGTGCGCTCATGGGATAACCATAACTAAAGTCGGATTTTTATTCCCACAGAAAAAATGTAAACAAAGCTACGTCACTGTCAAAATGACATTTCAGGGGATCTCAAAGTTTGGGCCGGCAAGAAATATAATATTAAGTTATCATTTCGTTCGTACCGTGATACAAAAATAAATTTGTGAAATAATTGAAATTAAAATCGCACAAATGAGTCACTGGAAAGCGATTACGACGGGAGCACGAATTTTAAAGCGAAGCGAGTGAAGTGACGTCTCACATCAATCGAGCGGCCCTCAACTTGTTGACACGGGTGTTTCGAGTCAATGATACCAGTGTAATAAATAAATTATACAAACAAAAACAGTTTTCTCGTTTTAAATTAATACAACAAAGAATTTATATCAAAATAAAGTTTGCCCTCAACAAATTAAATTCTTCAATCTTGATTACAATATATAGTTTTTTTTATAGAAAGTCGATTTCTTATAAATGTGGAAAGTATAAATATTTTGAATACTGCAAATGTTTTTCGTGAACGGCAACACCTTTGTTTACATTTTTTCTGTGGGAATAAAAATCCGACATGTCGATCCTCGACAATGTCCTAAAGTTACTTTGAGCGTGTGGGCTACTCCGATACTAAATACAACAGTTATTCTACAAGTAAGTGGCCGAGAGAGACTGGCTGGCGTGACTTCGCTCTTCACCGTCGGGAGTGGACCCTTCTCTGATCGACGCAGAGTCTGTATTTCATCACTAGGGTTACGACTTTCGGTGGCAAACCGTGGTTCTAGGATCCATAGAGTCGCTGTTCCCTGGTTATTATAATGCATACCACCTTGATTTTGACCTATAGTATCAATGATATAATATAAAAAGAGGTAGATATGTTACCTATACGGTATTTTGCGAGTAAAAATGGCCCGGCTTACGCACACATAATCAGTAAATATTACAATTACACACTAATTCATAAATGACAAGTGAAAGCAGGATGGTATGCTAATTTCCGGGAGCGAAACAGAGACGAGTGTATGTTGCTTTGCAGACTAATTCACAATTACGTTGACGGCGTACCAATGGGCTCGGTTTTAGGGTGCCACTGTCGAAGTGCGTATAACATATCTACCTCTTTTTACTATATTATATAATTGTATAGTATTGTCATATTTTAATCATTCATTAAATCGCTAAAAAAGCGTAAATTAATTTTGGTACGGAGGATATCTCCGCTGTTAAAGCGTAACAAACAAACAAATATTAGTAGGTATGGGTAAACTGAACTAAAAATGTATTTAGTTGATTTAGAAATATGACAATACTGAAGGCCAAAAACAAAGCGGTATGTGTGACATCAAAGTGGTCTGTACGTGCGACTCCATAGATTCTACAACTAAGGTAACTATGCCACCAATATCCTAACCCTATTCATCTCCACCGCTGGTTCAACCGTCGTATGCGCAGGGCTCGTGCGGGCAGTAGCGGCGGTAGTCGGGCGAGGGCGCGTGCGGCGCGTGCGCGGCGTGCGCGTGGTGCGCGGCGTGCGAGGCGGGCGCCGGCGCCGCCCACTGCGGGTACACGCCGTACAGCGTCGACAGGACGTCGTATGTGCCTGCGAAACAAAAAATAACATTATTTTCTTGACCTTTCATCGCATTACATTTGTCTTCAAGCAACAGCTCATGCACTGACGTAAACAGTCCTATATATGTATATGTATACATAAATACATTAAATCACGCCTGTTTTCCAGAGGGGTAGGCAGAGACCACTTCTTTCCACCTGCTACGATCCTGACAAATGTCTTTCGCTTCTTCCACATTCATACATCGAATCATGCACGCACATCAGTATCGGGTACTTAAGATTTGGCCCTTTTCTAGTATTTCCCCGATTTTATTCGAAAAAGTACGCCTAGGGCGGCCCCCTTCGACCCTTTCGCTCTGTAAGTATATCTCTTTCGTCAATTTTCTTTTATCCATCCTTTCCAAATGACCGAACCATCGAAGCATGCCCTTTTCAATCTTAGTCACTACATCTTCTTTAAGTCCACATAAGTACGAGTACGTTTATTAATTGTTTACAAGGTGATGAGGTGATTGTCTCTCGTGCAAGGTCGTTCCGGAGCGCTACCTCCGTCCGACCACTAACAGCTACTCTAAGCAGCAGCAGGATATGGTCCGGAGTGCAGGTTATTAGACAGTTGATGAAATAAGGATAGAGTCATCTATCCCGTACATCAAGCCGGATGGATTTGTGGGATAACTGTGACGTATCAGAGTCACCAATGTGTGATGGAACAGAGGACAATATCTCTCTCCAGGCGGATATTATGCCTGGGGACCGAAATCTATTGGGATGAAGTTGGAAGTTGTATATGTCAACAGACTGGGGAAACTTCGTTAGCGCGGTGTAGCGCACTGCCAGATTTAGTTGCGTTGTCTGACGCTGGTGGCGCTGTTGAGTTGGTTGTTGCAAGTTGTCGCTAGATGTCGCTATGTGGCCACAGACTGCACAACCCTACCGCCAGGAGTGGAGGAGTGCGGTGTTACCTGGCGGCGCGGGGGGCGGCTGCGGAGAGCGCGGGCGGGGGGCGGCCATGCTGAACAGCGCCTCCGGGTCGCAAACGAACTTGTACACGTAGCGCTCGCCTGCAACCAACACCACACGTGATCGTCCTCGCCTTCTGATAATCATTCCCGGAGTATGTTGGTAAATGAATTAATATCCTAGACTTGTTAGGCTTGCAGCAGACTAAGGGTGCGGCTCCACTGAGGCGGAGACGATTAGGCCCATTTAGATTATGCAAGTTTCTTGTACAAGAATCCGAATTATTTTATTTATTTATTTATTTATTTATTTAGGAAACCAACCAGCCTTATATTATTACATTGATTATTATAACATAGATTTAATCATAGGGCGAATTATAGGTTACCACAGTTTATACAATTAGGTAGGTATACATTAAGAGCAGAAGATTAAGATACATTAAGAGCAGAAAAAAAAGCAAAAAAATAATAAAAAAATAAAAAAATGTTGCAATAAAAGTGTTTAAGAATTGTACCAAACATAAGGTTTAGACTGAGCAATTGTATATTTCCTGTTGTATAATGTAAATGGGCCTTTAGTAACAGTACATACAGGTTTGCCGTGGGCGTAACACACACATGGTTCTGGGCCTGCTCTGAAGAAGTGTCATTCATTTTTAACCGACTTCAAAAAAAGAGGAGGTTATACGTTCCACTGTATGTATTTTTTTTTTATGTATGTTCACCGATTACTCCGTCAATTGTGGACTGATTTTAAAAATTCTTTTTTAATTTGATAGAGTATACTTTTGGAATGGTTCCATTGTCACCGAATCTGAATCTGACGAGGGGATCAGTGAGGGATTGAGGGAACTCCTCAAATATTGTAGGCAAACATGTAGCGATTTTAGTATTCTTAGTAACAAGTCTAGCATTTGCATTCAGAAAGTATCATTTGGTGAAGTGGAACTTATGATGAAGACCGCGGATGGCCACCGGAACTCCTTAACGGTACTGATTTCAAGGGTGGCGATAAGATATCTCGATTAAGATAGTTGAGCGACTACAACGAAGAATATTTACTTGTTGAAATATGACTATGACTTTCCCGCGGCGTTTCATATCAACCAAGAAGTGGGACTACAGACAGACAGACAGTTTAAAAAACAAAAAACCGCAATCAAAAACGCAAAAAATAACTTCTTTTCGACTGAAGTCGGCGACCACAATATTTTCAACAAAAAAGCCGACATCAGTTGGACTAACCTATTAGGTACCTACAATTTTAAAAGAAGTTATTTTTTGCGTTATTGATTACACCTATGGTGTTTGGTAGGACACCAAACGCCATACGTTCAACCTTACACTATAATAAAAAACAGTGCTGTATCGATCTTACCTTAGCTTTTGACACCGTCTGGAGAGATAGTTTAATACTCAAGCTGCTATCTGCGATTCCGAATCTGAGTATTGTTCAATTTAATACGTACTATATTTATATGCTCACCTATCGCCGGTTCACCGGAGTGCTGAGGTTAGCGACGTGAGAGTTGTTAGTAACGGCTTGCCCCAGGGCTCTATGATGCACCCTGTTCTGTTTAATCGTTAGAAAACTTACTTACTTCTGTTTCGTGATAAAGTTCAGAAGATTGGGACAGCTGGTCATAGTTCATTCCTAGTGTAAGCGGGACGGCGGGCGAGAGGGCGAGATGGCATACCTGCGAGCATCTGCATGATGCCCTTCTCGTAGTAGTAGCGCAGCGAGCGGGTCAGCTTGTCGTAGTTCATGGCTAGTGTAAGCGGGACGGCGGGCAAAAGAGCGAGAGAGCGCACCTGCGACCTTCTGCATGATGCCCTTCTCGTAGTAGTAACGCAGCGAGCGGGACAGCTTGTCATAGTTCATGGCGGGCCGGTTCTTCTGCGCGCCCCAGCGCCGCGCCACCTGCGACAACACACATACTGTCAGCGACATAAATGGCATAAACTTGAGTTCACACAGCTTTGTCTACTACAGTAGGTTCAGTTCCTCCACCGGCTCCAGCGAGTGGTTCTCTTCTTTTCTAACTTACACCACAGAAACTCTCCTCGAGCTGCTAAAGACTACTCAGGACAACCCGTTTGAAGATGATAGCCCGCCGGGAGTATCTCACCATAAGAAACAAACATACTTAATAAATAAATGGGCCCGAGTTATATTCTAAGGTTGCTTCGTAAAAATAATTGAGTGTAGTTAAAACCTTATTCTCTGCGACACCAGCCCCACCCCCTTCTCCTTTCTTCTGTACCTCGTCTGGTCTCAGCCTTCATCTCTCGCCGGAGCTCTCCCGCCCGCCCCTATTTGTGTTACCTCCTCGGGCTCGTGCAGCTTGAACTCGAGCCCGCGGCCGGTCCAGGCCACGCAGCGCGCGCCCTCGGCCAGCAGCGCCACGAGGAACTGCCACAGCTGCAGCGCCCCGCGTCGCCCCCCCGCCGCGCCGCCGCCGCCTCCTGCAGAGCACGCAGCGCAGTAAAGTCGCGGGTCAAAGCTAATGGTCCAACAACTTCACGCGCGACCGTCCCGCTGGGCCCCAGATGTTGTGGGGAGGCGAGTCAAATGATGCACGTACTCTTCCTCGCTTTACTGCGGGCTCAGCCTAGAACCCCTCCCAACCCCTGCCGCCCGGGACGGGATGGTTGCACATAGACTTGTTGAACCTATATAATATTTACTTTTGATATAAAACGGCACGTGTGTGTGTGACGGCGTCCTCTTGTTTTACGTACACTTGTCATAATATCATTTCACACAATTTCACTTCATGGAAAAAATTGTTACTTAAGAAATATTTCAAAATTTAGGTTAGGTTAGATTTGTTAGTATCACAAAATGTTAACACCTGCACCTGAAAAGTCTATCGACTCGATGAAGTGGAAATTCTGCGAAGTGCTTCGTCCTATGAAATGAGTGTCGATAAAACGGTGTGGCAGACCTGCGTGCGTGGTCGACACCAGCTGGTGCGGCGAGGAGGCGTCGGCTCGCTCGCACGCGCCGCCTGCTCCTGTACACAACAACGTTTCAACATACAGTCAGATATTTTAAAAATATATTGAGGTCAAGGACCAGTCATAAAAGAGTGGTGGACCATTAGTTGTCTCACCCATCTTGTCCCAGTGCATCCCGCGCGGGCCCTGCGACGACGTGACGGCCTCCTCGTCGCTCGCGCGCCCCGCGCCCCCCGCGCCCCCCGCGCCCGCCCCTCCGCCGCCCTCGCCCACGCATTTATACGACCTGCGCAACACAAATCAGGCTCAAGATCACGCGGCGGCTTGTGTCTCCGATCTTCAGAGCCGTGTATTACAGTTGAAAGCTCTAAGGTAACATGTAAGGCTCAGGCGCACATGGGCAATGTTATTATCATCATCATCGTTTCAGTTAAAAGACGTCCATTATTGGGCATAGGCCTCCTCCAAGGTCAAGGTCAATGGGTAATGTCACAGCATGCAAAAAAACACGGGAAAAAATTAGTAAAATGGGCAACATGATTAAATTTTTACTCAAAAACAGCTGCCTAATTAGATGGTTGCTAACTTGCTACGCAAATATTGTATGATCCGCTTGGCACTACATCAAACTCTTTTGCCAAACCACAAGACAAGACTCCTTGTGAGGATGAATAGTTCTCTCAAGTGTTCCTCGAGGCTGTCGCCGCTGACTCTATGGTCCCGCGGCCCAGTGCGGAAGAGGGAAGGGCATGCTCACTCATGCTCGTCGGGCAAGTGCGTGTGCGTGTGTGCGTGCGCGTGCGCGTGCGCGTACAGCTCGCGCGGGAAGCGCTCCTCCACCTCGCCCTTGCACCTGTGGGACCAAACACATGACTAGTTTAATAGCCTTAGGCATTGAAGATGGCCCTTCTATGTGTGTGCGCATACGGGTGGCCCATAAGGGGCCTTGGGACCTGTAGATATGTGTGTTGTGTGTGGGGGTATGTGTGTGGGGGTATGTGTGTGTGGGTGTGTGATGTGTGTGTCTGTGGCACTTACGCGTGTGCGTCGAGTAGCATCTGCGTGTCAGCATGACGCGCGTAAAGTGCGGGCGCGGCGCGCCGTGGCGCCTCTCTGTGGACAACATTGCATCATACACATCATACATAACAATATATTAAGACTAAACATGACGATTCGCTGCTTAAAAGCGCGCAACATCGCATCAGCAAAGCGTGTGTTATTAGATTTCGACGCGGGCGCGGGCATCCTCGGCCCACAGCCTTCGAGTCAACAGCCGATATAGTTGCAAGAAAGTATAGTAGTGTAATACGTAAAAGAACTACACATATGTACGATTATATTGAAGAGTAAGGTACCGGTGATGGTAGTGGAGCCCCCAAGGCAGCGGGAAACCCTGCTGCGCCATGCCTCCCGCTACCGCCCCGCTCCCGCTCCCGTTCCGCCGCTCTACCCGCCGCCGCTACTGCCCGCCATCGCCGCTCGTCTGCGCAGCATTAATATCACGTCATCAACATATAGCGTCAGCCGAGATGACCAATTCTTCCCGCAGAATTTTTGATTGTAATGTAAAATAGCTAATTACTTATTTTTAAAGGGATCGTTAAGTGTAAAGTTACATTAATCACAGACACAGAGTAAGTAATAACGCAATTCGATAATATTAATCCACTACCGAATGTATACCTCCAAGGAGCCATGAGGGCCCTGCCAAGATGCATTGCGCTAACTAACGTTTCTATTCGTTTCATTTTTAAACCAATCGCGTCACTGGTAGATTACGTGATACGAAAAATCACGTGATCTACCAGTGACGCGATCGGTTTAAAAACGAAACGAATAGAAACGTTGTTAGCGCAATGCATCTTGGCAGGGCCCTCTGACATTACCAACATAATAGTTTTTTTTATAGCAAACGAGTACGCCCAGACGGTTAGTTTAATTTTCCGAAAATCAACTCCCAACTGAAAGAAATTATACGGGAATTGCGGGAAACTTATTTAGCACAAAGTCGCGGGCGCTCTCTTTAGTTAAAATAAAAAGGGTTCAATGCCTTAAGTGTTACGAGCCTGGGAAATCAGGCAAACAGTATCCGTTCCTCCGCGACCGAGCCGCCGGCCGCCGGATCCGTTAGTAGGTACTACTCGTAATGCGGCGTCTCCGCGACTACCCCGCAATCGGCGCCAGCGCCGGGAACCTCGTTAGCGACGGAAGTGCAATCTCGCGCCGGAAGTCGCGGAAACGCGGCGGTTTGGGTTTTGTATAGTGTTGTTATTTATTTATTTATCGTATGGCTTTATTTTCTACTTAAATTTGAGTTGAGAGTTTTTAGTTCCGCCGCTTGCCCGCTAAATTTGGTGAGAAGACACTCGATGATGAAATGGTGGACTGTCTGGTCTGCACGGCTAGCACAAGTTGCCCGCGACTTGTTTGTCGCTCGGATCTCCCTTTCTATCTAGTGAGTAACGATAGAGACGCGCTGAGCGACAAGCGAGAAAATACAACTTGTGCTACCCGTGCTGGATAGCCACGCTGGCAGCCTGCCGACTCGCTCCACCCCCATTTATGCCACAGTGACGCACAGTTCCCAACAGTGTAGTGTTGTACTATGACGAGAAACTACCTATAGACAGTCCGCGAATTCAATCTTCTGCTGATAGATAAAGGTCTGATTCCGATGTTGGCGACCGCGACCGGCGACCGACGAGCGATGACTGGTCTTGATGGTGTCCAATCGAGATACACCGTCTAAAAACATTTTTATTTAAATACATCGTAAGTAATCCATTACGGACTAAGTAGTTACGTTAAAACATGTTTATGACGTGCTCTATTACGAAACAGTTTTAACATGTTATAGTACATACTTATTTTAATTCAATGACAATTAGAAACAAATAAATGATCCCCTTCGCGGAGAAGCAGACAACAATACTTAGTTCACATAGTTTCTGTAAACTTTGTTTTTGTACTTATGTCTAAACGTTGCCGCCGTTTTACATTCTTATTTTCCTCAATCATCCAAAGGTTAGCTGGAAGAGATCCAAGGGATAATAAGTTCGCTTTGTACATTCCATACAACAATTTGTCATTTAATACATCATGGCGTATGGGGGTGCAGTGTGACTTACGAATAAACAATAAATAACTAATAGTGGTAATCAATTAGTAGATGTTTGACTTATTAAAAACTTCAACAAATCGCAAAAGGAAAATGAACACCATTACTTGTGGTAGCAGATGACAGCGATGACAGCTGTAACGTAATTTCATTACTTTATCGAATATTGTAAGGTAATGAGATCCAAATTTGGAACATCTTCCAAAATTAACAGCTGTCATCGCTGTCACCACAGGTAATGCTGGTCGTTGCCTACGGGTTTTGAATGTATAATAGAGGACTTATGATATGTGTGTAGTTAAAGCACTTTAGGGCCACTTGCAAAGAAAATTTAATACTGGGTTAAGACGCTAACTCGAGTTAACGCCTTGACTGCCAGATACGAGTATTCTCGTACTATTACTACGAGTATACTCGTAGTTGGCAGTCAATGTGTAAAAGTGACTCGAGGTAGTGTTGTGCCCCGTGTTAAATTTTCTGTGCAAGTGGCCCTTAGTATAAACTACACTCAAAAAAATGAGAGCCAACAAAGAGAGATTTTCACTTAGTTGACAAAAAATGATTGCAATAGTTAAGATATTAGTTATATCAACCAAAGCTAATAGTTAACGACAGCAATTTCTTTAGTGATTCAACTAACATCTTAGTTGATGTATCTAACGTCTTAGTTGGTGTATCTATCGTCTTGTTAGGCTCGTATGGAATCAAGCCGCTTATGCACAACAATCACAATCTTGTTACAACCAACCAATTATTTTTTTCAGTGTAGTGACCCGGCCCCGCTTAGCTGTGATTTAAAATCTAGCTACCTACCGCTTACTACATTATAATTAAAACAGTTCAATTTAATCTGAGACATCGATAGCTTATTCATTCCTTCGTGTTGTGAATGGGGTTGATTTTTAATATTTCGTGTAAACAGCCCCGCACCTCGTCACGATCACAATGTTGTTCGTCGAAGATAAGCCAATCACGCCGCGGGGCGCCGCCGCGCTTATTGCATTAGGCGCTCCGCGGCAGACAACTATCGACGGTAATTAGTCGCGTGTGCGTCGTGCACTCACACATAATTTACAGATAACTAGCCACCCGCCCCGACACCGCCCGGCACGGAATGTTAGTTATCTGTTGAAAAAATTGAAAAGCGAAAAACAAGCTCTATATTGTGCAGAAAATTGTAAGAGCAATGTTCACACAATGAGCAGTATACTTGTTTGTGTCACCAATTCACCATGCGGTGATTTCTTGCGCAATCAACACACACTTTCACTATTCTATCTACACTTACATTATTAAAGAGGAAAGCTATAAACCGCTAATATTGACATCGTTAATGGTACCACAATACCACCTATAGCGTAACTGAAACGTGAAAACTATTCTATAATGAGCATTGCCATGGTAATAACAGTTCTATAATAATTATACGGTACGGTTACGGTCATTCCGGATATCAGTCTTGTCGTTTAGTGAACACTTGACATCCTAATTAGTATAATAAACCGTTAAAAATATTATCATACCAATAAAAATTACGTATACTAAAACCAAAATTAATTTTGAGACTAATTAATAATTAAATACTTAGTTATTATGTGTATAAAATTTCATTTTTATCAAATAACTAAAAATAGATGATTAATATACATCGATTTGTCATTTGGTTACCATGGTTACGTTCATTATGGATACCAACAAAATGGCGTTTCATTTGGCATTCCAACTCTTATGATAAATTGTCAGAACTGTTTTATTAACTATTAAAAGTGTCATGAAATTTGTAAACATATAACAATAAAATTCACAAACTATTAACGCCAATCGGAATAATGAAAATGAATTTGCTGACAAGTAATTCGTTAGCAGAATAATCGAGGAAACAAGAAAAGTTAGCGATTGTTTATTTTTGCCGTTATCATTTTAAGCTTGTAGAAAAAGTTATGTATGCAACGGTACATAATTCGCTCTTAAGGTACTCGTGCCTGTAATTTTCGTAGGATTTTGCTAAGTTCGGGTGAAATCGGAAACGTTCGTTTCGTTTCATTCGTCGCGCTTTGTTACCTACCTTTGACCAGTTTGGTGTACATTTTTTCTGCACGACAAAAAAAACAATTAGAACCCTAATTATAGTAGTATAAAAAGGAACTACCTAACGCTTTTTATATCTATGTCGAAAAGAAAATCGCATATGTGGATTTTTTTTGTCGATATTTCCTATAGGCAATAAAGTGCCGAATATTCGGCATTTTTTGCCAACTAGTCGCCGACTAATCACCGACTAGAAATGACGCCGAATAGTCGGCTTTCCCGACTAATCGTCGACTAGTCGGCCCATCTCTACTAGTAAGAATAAATAAAGATCAGAAGAAGAAAGTGTTCACCCAAGTTTAGTGGAGTGGTGCAGCCATCAGACTCATAGCAAGAAACGCACAAAGTCGAGCTGTTTGTGAGAGCCGAAACGCCTAATCGTCAACCTTATACATACGCTATATTATAGCGTCGCTCTTATGCAGAATGAAGTATCAAGGTGTTCCAGCTGCAATCAGGTCGCGTGGGCCGAGTGTTCGCCGCTGCCCGGATCACCGGATCGCCGTCTTCTGGCTGGAAGGCGGTCGTGTGCCGGATCGGGGCCGCTGCCGGCGACTAAGTACGAACGCTAACTACTAACTAAATACTAGTATTTTCCATAATTAAGTATGATAATGACGGAGGCGTTAGCTTTACAACGAGTAGAATATGTGTGAATCGTAAGATATTTTCTAAGTTACGCGATATTCTATTCTGCGATATTTGATATTCTTACCACAATCTCTAATCTCAATCACAAAGGTTAACTGGTAGAACATTCGTTACGGCATTAAGTTTACCTTTTGTATATTAAGTGTATTTTTTTGTGAAATAAAGATTAAATAAATAAATAAATTTTGCACTATCAACCTGTGTATTACTGACAAAGAAATGGCGCACTTTAGCAATTGTTTTGACGCGCATGTCATTTTTGCTGACCAGTTATTATCATGGTTTTGTGGCTTGCTATTGGTTGTAATGCAAATTTATTAGAGATGTTGATTGGTTTACAAATTGAGATTTCTATTGGTCTAATTTGGCGGGAATTTGTCGGGCAGAAAAGGGTATAAAAAGCGATGCTCGATAGCATCGGCAAGTTTCCCTGCCCGGCGAGCTCCAGTAACAAGTTAGGTACTTACTATCTTGCTCTTATTGTTTCTTATTGTGTCTTATTAATCTTATTATGCTTTATTGTGTGATTTTGCTGTGCAATAATGCTGTGGCTATGACTGTTTATGTAAACCTTCATAGCCTATTTAAAGTTTATCTCTGTGAATATAACCGCTGTGTA
Source organism: Acleris literana (assembly GCA_946894065.1). NCBI lineage: Eukaryota > Metazoa > Arthropoda > Insecta > Lepidoptera > Tortricidae > Acleris > Acleris literana. The sequence goes on from OX335695.1 coordinate 120,076, forward strand.
CTTACATTCCTCACTCCAACATGGAGTAGATATGTTAGGCCGTTTTGCTGTTTACTGTGTTTTCTGTGTGTCTTAGATAAAGTAGCTATTATTAAATATTCCACTGTTACAATAAAAAAATCAATATACCAAATCTCAGCCAGATTTCTTTTCAACATTAGATTTATATTCCGACGTAGTTTTGTTGTAAATTAAAATCTTTGCCCGACAATACTTCAAAATGTATGTAATCAGCTTAATAACTTGTATGTAATGGTGTACCATTCGACAGCTGTTGAATATATCAATGTCTGTACATATTTTGCTCCTTTATTACTACAAATACCCACAGTTTGATATAATATAAACATGTATGGGGCAAATTCCGCTGTTTTACTTATTATCTACCCTCGCTATTTTAATCAAGTCATCATTTAAAATCATTTTTCCAGTAAATCTAGTTTTATCGTTAACCCATTTTAACACGCACAATAAATATTATATCACTAGTTAATAAAGAAGTAGCTTAAACCGCTAATCCCTGGCACGGTGCCCCCCCTCCCCCCGCGGCAATATCCGGCCGTCGCGCGCAAACGTTCGCCTGAAAATCCGGCGCGCAGGACCATTGATGTTATTTGAGATTTGATTGGTTTTTTGCGAAACAAGCGCTAAGGGAAGATCGAGTGATTTCATAGATGGAGAAACGTTGTTGAAGTAGATACTGAACTATTCAGAACGGGTCTATATTGACTGACATAATTATTTTTAGTCATAATGTGCTTTAGGTCATAATAATCGCAAGTCATGACGTGTTTTTTTAAAGAAACTGTTACATTTTCAGATTTTTTATAAATCAAACGTAACCTAACCTAGCCTTGTCTACACGTTAGATATTTCAGAACTTCTGAAAAGTTTACAGTTTCAGCGATATAAAAAATTATGACTATCAAAAATTATGTCAACAATTACATTATGACCAATAAAATTATGGGAAACAAAGGGCTCCCATTCAGAACTCATTATACGTAAATGCTTATATTTGAAAAGGTGGTCTGATAATAGTAGATTGTTCAACAAGAGATTAAAACAAGCCATAATGACACGAGATGTTTAGCAACGCGAGCGAGTGAGCGAGCGAGAGCGGCTATAGTTCGAGTGTCACTATGGTTGTTTAGTATCGCGTTAAACACTCAACTTTTCACATTGAATGCGAGGAAAAAGACGACGTTCTATACAAAATTACAATATGTAACAAATATGTTACAAAGTTTCTGACAAATTGGTTTCGCAGTTGTTAGTTTTTTGTAAAGTGACACAAATACTTGCATATTTAGCCAACAGATACAAACTTGAAAACTATTTGGACCATGCCTAATAAAATACAACTATCCTTAATATATTTAAATAGATTCATATTCGTAATCATTAATCGTGTTTCACGAAATTAAATCGTTTTTTTAAATATTTTTGCACCGTTGTCATTTTGAGGTTATTTCCACGACCTAAAAATGGTCCATACACAATCACTGAAAATGGCGATAATCCTCCATTCACAAACACCGTGATTGGCTGTTTAGAGGTTTCCAAAGTAAATAAAAAAAAACTTTAATCCCTAAAGATTAATAAGGAGCTTTAGTCCCGATGTGCAGAGACTAAAGTAACATTTTAAGAGCATAAGAAGTGAAAAAACCATTTTATAGCCTCCTTTGTTTATAGAGGTTTATCTCAAACAAAAGCATAGGTACATACTAGTTTTTTTTTCAAATTCTTTTGATTATTATTTACTTACTGACTTTTTATTATTATTATCATGTTTATATATCACGCCCGCTTTAAAAACAGTACATCAAAGAAAATTAAAATAAAAATAGTTTTGAAATGTGCAGATTAAGCCCTTTCGTATAACACTCCATTTGCTATAATCAAACCACTTTCATTTTTCAACCCCCATTCTAGGCCCTTTCAATTATTTATAAAATTACTTTCATTTTTTTTAATAAGAACAGATGCGGGCAAGCAAATTGTACAACTACTTATGCCTTTCAAGTTTAAAGCATTTGTAGTTGCTGAGAAAACCTGAGGGTTCAGACAAGATGCACTACGCTAACTAAGGATTCTATTCGATTCGTTTTTAAACCAATCGCGTCACTGGTAGACCACGTGACTTTTCGTATCACGTCATCTTCCAGTGACGCGATTGGTTTAAAAACGAATCGAATAGAAACGTTAGTTAGCGTAGTGCATCTTGTCTGAGCCCTCTGCTGTGACATACAGACAGACAGACAACGAAGTCTCACCATAAGGGTTCCTTTTTTACCATTTTGGTACGGAACCCTAAAAACTAGTGACGAGTAACTCATGTTTCCCATTGCCCATACAATGCCGCAGAAAAACCATATTTTTCTCAAGTAGCGCACCTCAGATCGTGCTTATTTGCGTTCGATCGCGGCGCACGTGCCCAATCAAGGATTATTGTGACCCCCCCCACCCCGGGCGCCGCGGGCTCCTGCCGCGGCCCGCGAGGTGTGCCCGGAATTAGATGCTTCCCGAAAACACCGTGGGAATCTAAAACGAAGCTATACAGGTTGGTATAAAAATGAAACTCAGTCCTTCTCGCCGTACTGATATGTTATGGGAGGTAATTAATTGCTCTTTACTAGGCCAATGCGGCAATGCCGTATCCACTTGATTGCTCGTGCAAATTTGATCGACCTAATTATAAGCAAATACTCTGGCAACTCTGGATACACAAAGCACGTGAGTGGGTATTTGCGTGCTGCGGACTGCGGTCCGTTTGTCCACACGCGCTATCTGCAAACGGGACAAGCTTTACGAAAGCCTGTAGTATTTTGCAAAAATCTCTCTCCAACAGTGGGAGTGACACTACAGAATATTGATTGGAAGATTAATTCGACGTTACCTTTACATATTAGTGACCAATAAAAAGAAGAGAGCAATCATAGCCAATTATAAAACAGCCGGAAATCTTCGCCCCTGGTGGTCTGAGGCCTGGACAAAATGCTTCGCTATCGTAAAAGATTTTAGAAAACTTTCAAAGTGTATAGTGTAAGTGCGCTCGACGCTACCCCCCGTCAGTTTACCTACATCAATCATACACATTTTCGGTAACGATGACGATCTTGCAATGGCCCGAGACAAGATGCAAAACATAAGTATAGGTATCATTGAAATATGCGGTATTGTTAGCTAAGCGACAATATTATGCAATTTTAACTTAAATCAATGTTTTATTCTGAGGAGGTGCGAGTTTTTTTTTTATTCCTCATAGAAATATCATGAAAACCATGCCGCACAGCCACGACTCGCCATATGGTGGCAATGGGTAATCCTGAAATTAAATTGCACTTAATTATTAAGGGTGCTAAATAGACTTTGCGTCAGACATAAAAGCCAAATGGGGTGATAAGTAAAGTTCCTGCAAATGTACAACGGACCTTAAAGTATCAATATTATTTGGCTTCATTTACTAGTCTTTTATAAACACGACACTAAACCAAAGATTATGTTTGATTCACATCTTCTTCCTTACAAATATTACAGTACACATGATTAATTATATTTTTCGCTTGAGATCGAAGGGCTTTTAGAACATTTGCCTGATAACTAACGTTATATTTGTGTAAAAATATCAAACAATAACAAACCCTGACAAGCGGTGAAATTTGCATTGACAGGCAACATTGCCATATAAAAATCGATTTCTTTTTACTTTTAAATTTTTCATGAGATCTGGTAGACCTATAGTTTACAGTATAAATTTCGTCAGTTTCCAAAAACAGCTAATGTTAGCGTTTTGCATCTTTTCTAGCCCCCTGTAGAGTTGACGTCCGCATCAAAACATCGAGATCGTGACACGCCACAGGTTCGCGGTGTGCATAAAAATTAATTCCTAAAGTGAATGTTAAGCAGATCGGGGCTGAGCCGCGGCGCAATTTGCCGCGTATTGTGCGATGATAGGAGCCGCCGCCGCCGCGAGGTGGCCGCGAGAGGAGGCCGCGGCTATAGAAGGGGCTAGCACGCGCGCGTGCCCCGCCGGGGAAAAACGGGCTAATTTAACACATTCTTAACGCTAAGAACACCCAGCTAACAATAGCATTAAAATATTCTGCAATGTCCTACTTGAGATTTCTTTTGAAACGCAATTTTTTTTTCATCACACTTGCTCGGAAATGGTTTTATAACACGCAGGCGTATAGGGCAGTTATAGCCGATTTACCTCCATAGGGAGTTATGAGTTTAGTTTTAAAATATAGAATCAGCCAAGGTTTATTTCCTATATTCAAAACTTGGCTACAAACCAATAGAGAAGAGAAATTTGCAATTATTTTATTCAATTTCATTTTAAAATCGGTACAATCTGGCAGTATGGCCTGTCAAGTTTAAAAACTAAAGCAGTTCTCAGTATTATCTGTGGAAGACTATATTGGAAAAAGTTGACAAACTCTTTTAGCGAGTCGAGTTCATTTGTTTGATTGTTGCTTTTTTTCTCTAATTTTCTTTTTATTTCCTCGCAAATGTGATGAAAATCATTGTGTGTATCACGGGCAGTAAGGGGATTACAAACTCGAGTCATTAAAAGCCCTCCGCCTTCGGCGTCGGGCTTCTAAGTCTCTCGTTAGCAATCCCCTTCTTACCACCCTTTATGCACAATGTACTATTTCGTCCTATTATAGGTACGGTCACGGACTTTAATCGCTGAACCACTATAGAACCTTGACGCATAAAACCAACGATAAATTCTTATGTAGTTTCTATCTCGTCACTTGACGCTGTCATTATGATAAGGTTCTACGGTGGACCAACATTTAAAATCCTTAATGGTACCTACCTATTGTTTGGTCTTAAATCTTTTTGTCAAACACATATCCTTTTAGGATGAAATTACAGAATTTATTAAACAATGGATGGATTAGTTAAGTTAGGTTAGGTTAGTTTTTTATAACGATAAAATACCGTTTCAATAAAAAAAACCGTTTTCTACTAAGCAAATACATTAGGACAATAGTCCTACATGTTACTAATATTACTTAATATCTTAAGGACGAGTACGTGTTCGAACTTTCTAAATAATTAGGTTATATTAAGTAATAGCTTCCCGCTAGCCCGCGACTTCGGTATGTACGGTCACGAGCGTTAATTTGACACCTATTTCAAGAAAAATATGCTTGAAGTCGTCAATGTCATTAGAGATGTCAAGTCATTTGTAACTTTTAGGAAACTCAACCTTATTGTTGTAGAATGTCAGATTGACTTTTGACCTAAGGTGGGTACCAAATTTAATCTCGTGACTGTACCTATGTCAGTTTAGATCAAATTTTGCAAATCAATTGTGAACCCGTGTCCGTTAATAGAATGGGCTGAAATTTGAGCTGAAACTCGATGAAAATGCAATATTATGGTACCTATCTAAGAGCTGACCTGATGATGGATAGAGTCGACAGGATCTCCGCTATACTTAACGTGGACCCACCGTGTTGGGGCTTGCGACCGTTAGTTTTGTTAATAAGCTAACCAAAAAATATTTTTTTGAAGTGTTAACTTCTTAACGGAGGGCGAACCATTTCGTTACGTAACGCGCGTTACTAGACAGCCTGTCTCGCTTCCCTTTCTCTCACGCATACGGCAGCTGTAGTAAGAATTTTTAAAATACAAAAAGATACTGGAGTCGGATGGGATTCGAACCGCGGCACCATGACGTCATAGACCTACCTCTCAGCCGCTAGGCCAATCGTAAGTAACAGTTCTTGACGAAAATGGTAAACGGTATTTGATCTTACCTGCTGACGTCACCCCGTATTGCGTTTCTAAGTATAAATACTGTTGACAGTGAGCATATAATATAACCTAAAACAATCACCATTTTTGAAAGTGATTAGTTTAAGTTATTTGATAACTGGTTCGATTGTCTTGAAAATCGATATCTGAGAATCCGTGGGGACTACAGATGCGAACCCGTACTCAGATTAAAAAGAAAGTGCCCGCCATTTTGAACATTTTTGTTACTGGTTCGATTGTCTTGAAAATCGATATCTGAATGCCCCTTGGGACTACAAATGCGAACCCATAATCAGATTTAAAAAAGTGGCGGCCATTTTAAAAAAAAATGTTACTGGTTCGATTGCCTTGAAAATCGATATCTGAGGGCCCCTTGGGACTACAAATTTAATGCGAACCCGTAATCAGATTTAAAATAAATGGCCGCCTGCCATTTTGAACTTTTTCAAGTGATAACTTCTTATGGGAGGGTATAGTTTAACTTAGATTAGTTTAAGTTCAGTTCACTTCTGTCAGGCGTCCCGAGACGGACACGTTTTTTTTGTGACAGAAACTTATTACATTATACCGCGTGACGCCGCGGAAACAGGATCACGAAGAGAAAGAACAACAAACGCGAGCGACATCTTCTATCAGGGTAACAATGCCTTTATTTTTTACCCCCGGCAAAATAAAAAGCAACCTTTAAAAACTCGACCGAAAAAAATCCATAAATGCAGTATTTATTATTTTCTAAAATAGAAGTAAGTCTCCATTGCGTAAAATTTGCTATTTCCAATATTTAAGGTAGAAAGAAAGAAAATAAGTTTATTTGGCAGGCATTTTACAATAGTATACAGATTCATAAGATTAAGGTAATATAAATATAAAACTAAAAACTAAGATTACAAAAGCCTACCAAAATGGTCTTCACTCAGCTAATGTGGTAAAACGTTGGAGAACGTTTCGTCACGCTGGTTTTCAGTGAAGCCAGAAAAAATATTAAGAACTAAGTAGGATGATGGCGCTAACTTCAAGCAAGACATGAACCGTCACCGTCATACATCACAAGCAGCAGTTAGGTACTTATAATTAAAAACAAAAAAACAAAAAAACACATATGCAGCCAGATACAAAAACCTCTCTTGAACAGCGCGTGGCAACATGACTAGTGGTCTTGAGAGTAAACAGTAGGTACAGGTAAAATTTTGAAAAGCACGACTGCCTATGTCTGAGTCTGTGATTTCTGCGTAGATAATAGATGCTTTTTAAGTTTCAATTTGAATGAGCTAAGCGATATGCAGTTCCTTATGGGCGGTGGTATGTCGTTCCAGCATTTCGTGGCAGCAAAGCGGAAGCTGCCACGAAAGGCAGCCGTGCGGTGCATGGGGCATATAAGTCGGAGTGCAGAGCGTACCCTGCGTTGTGAAACCTTGAGCTTTTCGAAGAGATACGAGGGCTCGGATCGTTTTATAATGCCGAAAAGCAGCGTTGCGAGATGCAATTTACGCCGGGCAGCCATATTCATAAGGTCATTTCTATTTAAAAAGGGGGTCATGTGGGATCGGCGAAGGATAGAGAAGCAGAAGCGGGCGCAAGCAGTTTTGAATACGTTGTATTACTTTTGTAGTTCGGGCCAGCAGGCATCCTCCTATCACTACGTCTGCGTAGTTAAGCTTAGATAGAATGAGCGAGTCGCATAACTTAATGCGCATATCCGTACTCAGATATTCACGGATCCGATACAGAACTTTCAACCTGTAAAAACAGTTACGCATCGTTTCAAGAACATGCCCCTCAAAAATTAGCCGGCCATCCATAAGAAGACCCAAATTACGAGCCTCAGATACTCACTCCAAAGGATTGCCATGTATATGCACCTCCGGATTGTTCGCTAAAATTTTGCTTAATTGGGTCTGTGTACCTAAGACGATATATTTAGACTTATTAGGGTTTAAAATTAATTTATGCTCTTTATACCAAGAGGCTATACGGCACAAATCCGCATTTATTTCCTCCACCGCTGTAGTTGTCAGAGTGGGGTTGAAAGATCTGTATAATTGAATGTCATCGGCGTACATATGGCAGTTACAGTTCTTAAAATGTAATTATGTTACGCGTTAATTATGTCTGCACTATATAATATAAAAAGAATTGGCCGAAGAATCGAACCCTGAGGGACTCCTCTGTTGACAGGTAGTATAGAAGAGACCGATTCTGTACCATTTTCATTTGTAACTCTGACATATTGCTTGCGGCCAGAGAGGTAGCTAGAAAACCATTTGGCACAAAGACGGCACTACTCGTAATATGCTACGAGAGCCTTAGGTAATTTGGATCCTAAAGCTTAAAATAGTTACACTATTGTCTTAGGTTGTAGTACCTGTAAAAATAGTTGTAAGTGTGGAAATAAATAAATAAATAAATAAATAAATAAATAAATTTCAAAGTTAAACCAGCAAAACCATAAAAAGCTAGTTTTGATAAAAGAAGTGCAGTATTTATAGTGTCGAAAGCTCGAGAAAAGTCAAGCAAAACCATCAAGGATCCCTCGCCCACATCTCGAGTTGCTAAGATATTGTCCACAACATCAAGGAGAGCCGTTGCCGTGCCGCGGAATTTTCTAAAGCCGAATTGTTTCTTAGGTAGGATGTCATTAGCCTCGAGATATTCGGTCATTTGTATACAAACCACTTTTTCTAAAATTTTTGACAGGAACGGAAGTAGGCTTATTAGTCTAAGATCCTTAAAGTTTGCAGGGTTCTTAAGTTTCGGGATTGGTTTCACAACGGCCACTTTCCATTGCTCAGGGAAAATACCAGTTTCAATTGACCTATTTATAATTGTTGTAATTGTTAACAGCGTACGAGGTAAAGTCAGCAAGATCATGTTCAAACTAATACCATCGTCGCCCTGAGCATTGGTAGTAATCGTAATGTTAAATATAACTGTATCCGAAACAGGCCTTAACCTGAAATTTCCTAAACCAAATCTATTGAATTCAAAATAAGTCAAGAGAGATATGCTTACCCTGCCATCATCAGGGAGATCTAAAAAATGCGTGTTAATGCAATCGGGATTATTTAAATGTGGGGGCAGTTCCACATCTTTTTTCTTAAAGTCAGCTACGTTACGTTTGATATTTGTCCACAAAGTGCGGGGATTCCTAATAAAATTAACATAGCAATTAAAGTATGCATATTTTTCGCTTTCAATTGCTAGTTTAACAGTTGTTTTTAACACTTTGTAGTATTTTATATGTGAATCTTGCTTTGTATCCTTACTCTTGGTGTGGGCCTCGTCTCGTAACCTCATCATTAGCTTCACAGTGGGAGTGATCCATGGGTGGCGGGTTTCTTTTATTGTCACCGTTTTTAAGGGAGCAAACGAATTAAACAGATCTAGTATCTTATTGTTAAAATCCTCCACCATAACATTCACATCACTGATTTCCGGCTCCATCCAGAGAATAGAATCGACGGCGCAATTGAAAGCTTCCAGGTTGACATCCTTTAAAGGCCTGTATTGAATACGTTTAAGGGGGGGCTTTATTTTCTTTATTTTTACTTCACACGTTAGAAAAGCGTGGTTACTAAGATCCGGAATGAAATTAACAGATACATTGCTGGTCAATGCATCAGAACAAATTAGATCAATCAATGTTTCACTGTGGTCAGTGAAGTGGGTAGGTTCCGTAACCAACTGAGTAAAGTTCATGCAAGTAAGAAAGTCGGACAGTTTTTTCGTGCTTGCTTCCAGGGGTTTTAATAGGTTTATGTTGAAGTCCCCAAGAAGGATCACGTAATGGAATTTTCCAAGAGAGGATACGGATTCATTGAGGGCATCAAGGAAGGTCTCCACGCTAAGCCATGGGGGACGGTATGCCGTGCCGACTGCGATTTTTAAGCCATTCATATTTAGACTCAGCGACATTTGCTCAACGGATGGTGAGGGTGGGTGCTTGATGAGGCGGGCATTAATACCTTGTCTGAGATAAAAGCCGATTCCACCACCGCGGGAGCGGACACTAGCAGGGCGGGGGATATGGCGGAGACGATATCCAGGCGGCTGAGGTGCACGGCAGTCCTGCCCTTCCGTCAGCCAGGTTTAATTAATAGCCATGATGTCCACGTTAAAACGAGCCATAGCCACAAGAAATTCATCATGGCGCATCCCTAGTGACCCTGGATTTAAAAGCCCTATAGTTAACTACTTATTTTTGTTAAATTGAACTATAAAAGAAATCGAAATTTGGATAAGCTTGTCATTGAGTAGGAACCTGCAGAGCAGTGACACGTGACGCCTATCGTACGTGATGGACAATACTTTCATGTTACAACTCTTAAAAAACAATTCAGTTGTAGTAAGAGAAAACTCGCCAAAGCCGACCACATACTTTTTATACAATTTACACAATACCTGAAAATCACAAATGTACAACAAATCATTGGTCATAGTGTGTAAACAACCTAATGTTACTATTTTATCACAACAAAGCCATAATAACAACGAACAGTGAATTAAAATTTCTAACATGCAATAACATACTTTACTAAGAATATTATTATGAGTAGGCGCAAACAGCATCATTGCCCAAAAACTTTTAGCTGCGGTACATATCCCGTGACGGATGAAAACAAAGTTAAATGGTGATTGCTAGTATTCATGGCCTTCTGTTATTTTCATTGTGTTTGTTATTTGGAGATAATTGAACCATATCGGTAACCCTTTCGATCTGCATCATAAAATACGGCATGTTATTTAACCGCATTTCACCGACCGGTTCGAGTCCCGGTTGAGACAGACGATTTTTCAAAAATCCATAAATGCAGAGTTTATAGTTTTTAAAAATAAAGGAAGGTCTCCTTAACACAGAATGTGAAATTTCCAATATTTAAGGTAGTTGCCTTCCATGTGGCATTCGAACTTTCCACCCTGTATAGAGGTACATGTGTTAAAACACAAAATCCGATTGAAAAATGATTTTTATAAGATATTTTTATTATTTATCGAAATCGGTTGACCCATTGAGTAGTTCCGAGGGGGCAAAGGAACGGACAAACATACAGGTCAAACACATAACCCTCCTTTTGGGCTTCGTCGCATTCGGATAAAAGAAAGGATGGGAAAGGATGTCCGTTTGTCGGTTTATTTAAACGGATGGACCGATTTTAACGTGATTTTATTTTAAAGAAAGTTACTTTACCTACCTACTCGGGGTGGTTCTCGCCTAATAGCTATAGCGCCCGGCCGGTAAGAAGTCAATCTTGACAGCTGTCATCGCAGTACAATTTCTAAATTCAAATTTTCAAAATATTTGTTCTGGGCCGTTTAAGAGATAACAACTCTATGTTGTTCTATTTATAGTACATTACTACAGAGGCCGGGACCAAAGGGGTTGCCGGCCGAAGACATATAGACGGGCAACCCCATATTTCCCGCCTAGGTATGTATAGTGCTTTTCTCAAACATCAAAAATAATAATAATTCATTAAAAATTAAAACAAAAATTACAAAGTCAAATTACTAGGAGTGCATAAACATTAATAGTAACCTACAGTGCTCAGTCATCCGCACTGTGTCGTGTGCGCCCGCCCGCCCGCCGGCGCCCCGCAGCGCACCGCCTGCGATCTAAGTTGCGGTACGCACCCCTAATTATCTTTGTTCTCCTAGTACTTTAGATAAACATGCAAACACTTTGGTTGGGCTTAGTATATTTAAAAAAAACAGCTATCTAGCCTGTTCATAAACACAGCCGCCATGATTACAATAAAATTTTAAAAAAATCGTTTATTGTTTTTTTTTATACGCATTGTGGCAGAATGTCATGATGCCTGTGCCACAAATTTATGTGGAATGGAAATTAAAAAGAGGACTTTGCCGGCCTAGGTCTGCACAATATTTCATGGCATGTTTGAGAATAGTACATTATTGCCTAGGCATGGAAGTAGGCAATTGCGGGCCGAGTATTGGTTTAAACGGACGAGCTTGCGATTCCGTTTCAAAATACGAAGCCCGCAATTGCTGTTCCTGCCGAGGCAAATACAGTGCTTTTCTCAAAAATCGCCAGAAAAACATTGTATTGGAGTAAAATCTTCATTGCTTGAACTCATTTTTTAAATTCCATACAAACAGAAACTTCATGTGAAAAAAACATCACTCTTTACCGCCTTTTTGTTTATGAAAAAGAGAAACGCAAGTTTTGTTTTTAAAAAAACGTAAGCTATTCCAGACACAGATAAAAAAGTTATGTTTCGAATAAAATTTGGATGTATAAGACTTGTGCCTTCATTTTATTATGGACTTTTTCACCTTTTAAAAAGTTACAGGCTAGATAGTAATGGAATTTATATGCAACATTGCGGGCTTGTGTAGCGAGCACGCAATGTTTTTTTTTTAATTTGAGAACTGTCAGTAAACTATGTACTTCGCGTCTCATTATGCAGATTGTAATGTCAACATTTCCGATCATTTTTGAGAAATAGTACATTGTTGCAGAGGATAGAAAGCTCGCGATTTTTGGACGAGTCATATAGAGGGCCGAAACGTAGTTGAGGCCCTCTAGTGTACGAGTCCATAAATTGCACTTTCTACCGAGGCAGACGTAGTGCTTTTCACAACTACTGAGAGGAAATAAAATAAAAATTCATATTCAACACTCAAATTTTAATTCATGTTAATGTGACATCACCGCCAATTTTACCATAGATAACTTTTTTTTAATCTGGGCTCCTATTCTCGTGGCACTCGAGATTAATAAACTAACATGCGAGATGAAGATGTCAACTCCATATAAAATTGTATTTGTTTCGCCATATCTCTTATGTAATTTCATCTCTAGTGGGTCGAGATTAGGGGCCAAGAACGAATTAGGTACATTTAAAAAAAAAGAAGTGACATAGTTTTTAGTCTGTGTATCTTTTAGCAAAAATACACCTATTTTGCGACACAAAACGGTGTGTTCTGATTGGTCGATTTCAATTTTTCATTTTAAGGAGCTATGACACAAAAATTTATTGATTGATTTTCATTGGTTCTTAAAGTTGGACAACAATGTTCTCGACCAATCAGCAAACATGACGACAAAAACATTCTTGGTCTGTCCTTATATGTGACGTTTTGTGACCCCAAACAAGACCATCTATGGCCATATTTTCGAGCAGTGTTGTGAAAAATACATTTTGACTGAGTGATAAGACGCGATGATGCACGATTTTAAAACCCTTAGTACCTACAGTCGAACTTAGAAATTGCTGCACATTTATGAACATTATCGATGAAAGGAGGTACTTGCCGGTCGCTGACATACATATTATGTGAAATATGTATACCTAAGTTTATACGTCTTCTATAATTAACTAAAATATAGGTAAAATACATTTATTATTGACATATTGTTTGTTATTTATTGTGTATTCGGCCTACCTGCGCTTATTGTCATAAGTTTTTGTATTAAGATAGTTCGTGCTTTAATATTAATGTTTCTATTAATGTAGCATAATTATAGGCGTGATGACCTTAGCTGTAAGTCTAATTTGTACTTTTTTAAATAACTAAATTGAAATTGGTTTGAATTTAGTACATAAATACCTGTGACAGGCTACTAATATCCACAGCTACTTCGATTTCGAGCGCACCAGACCCGAGCTTCCATCGACCCCCCCTCTCGCCCGAGATTATTCTTTAAGCTCTGCCGCCGCGAGCCCCGCCCTCCTCGCAGCGGCTGGGCGTAGCGAGCCCCGCCCACCGCTCGTACCATATGCGTCGCTCGCGTAAACCTCATGTTTGCGCTCTACCTACACCTATACGTCTAGTGTAACATAATGCAGCCAATATCTATTTCGACGAGCTAAAACGAATAGCTAAACCAGTGATCCCCAAAGTGGTCTATATCGTCCCCCAGGGGTCCACGGCGACCTGCACGGGGTCCATGTGAGCGGAAAAAATAAATGAGAGATGAAAATGGGGGTCCACGATATTGGATCCCATTTAAGCACTGCGACTGGTCGTGACTTTAATTTTGGCTTTCCGTTAATGGAATAATCCATATTAATACACAGATAGTAGGTAACAGAACAGAACAGAACATTTATTAGTAAGAAATATACATCGTCATTTTTAGAATTATGCGGTAAGTATAAACTAATTTCTATACATTCCACTTCAATATGTTTCATAATATTATTCAATATAAAGGATTACATTACATGATCTAAGTCTGGTGATTATATTAGTAGGTAAGCATATTTTATGGGCTTTCGACACGTATACTCATCCGTCTAAGAAGTCCTTAACGGAGTAGAATGCTTTCTCAGTGCAGAATGATTTAAGTTTGTAAGTGAAGGAGCGCTCAGTCTGTGCCATGCGAATACCTACCTACCTACCTACCTACTAAGTACCTACTTACTTACGTAATACGTAATACTTTCTTATAAACATATAAATAAACAAATATTATATATATAGGTACGGTCACGAGCGTTAATTTGGGACCCATTTCAAGAAAAATATGCTTGAAGTGGTCAATGTCATTAGAGATGTCAAGTCATTTGTTACTTTTAGGAAACTCAACCTTATTGTTGTAGAATGTCGGACTGACTTTGGACCTAAGGTGGGTACCAAATCTCGTGACTGTATAAATTATGTTTAAATTGTCTCCTTGTGTAGTTTTACACTTAGTAAAAATATTTTTCCGCGCCAAACATTCATTGTAGCCTGTGTCAATTTTTAGCCGGCTAGAGCTCCAACGTTATCCGTGCAAAAAATCCCGATATTTTTTTTGCCTATTTTTTACGTGATAACGTAAATATTAGGTAAGCAGGGGGTCCACGCAAGACCGTAACAAATGCCAAGTGGTCTATGCTATGAGACAAAAATATTTGGGGACCTCTGAGCGAAACTAAGAACTCTCCGGAGTTGTAACCTGATCGCCACCGGAGTTTTACACACACACATACAAAAACTCACGCCTTCGTTCCCAGAGTGGGGTAGGCAGAGCTACAGAATTATCTACAACTCATAATAGTAGTTTATGTGACTGTACATAATGAAGGGCATTAAACACGAGCGTGGGTTTATGAAACGAGCCGAAGTCGAGTTTAATTCATTAATGCCTAATTATGTATAGTTACATACACTACTTTATCTACCCACATATCATAAGCCTCCATGATGCATTCAGGAGCCGCATATTAAATTTTAACCGGTAGTAATGGCGGTAATGAAAAGATTGAAAAAATTTCTGGCAGCTGTCATAGTTTTTTTTTAATTCAGAGACAATCTAGAGTCGGCTCCAACTATCATATCGTTCGATATCTTACTTACGTGCGACTTTGTCAAATTTTGTATGCAAATTGACAATTCATTTCGAACTAAACGTCATCTCGACTGATATTAGAATAGCGGTCAAATCAAATTTCTTTGTTTTTCAGAGATGTTCGAATTTGAATGTCATAAGAACATTGAAATTGATGTTCTTATGAATCCATAAGATTACTGCCGCAGATAAAAAAATTGCTCTAACAACAGAGTTGATTATAATATGCTGGTCATAATTTGCGGTTTCTGAACGCATCATAGAGGGTTTATGATATGAGTGTAGATAAAAGTTGTTGATAATTCTGTAACCACATTTTGCAAAATAAGGCTAAGATATTTTACCAGCGTATTAGTGACAGGTTGCAAGCCCATCGCCTAACAGTACTACAAGCCTTTATCCCCTTAGTCGCCTCTTACGACATCCACGGGAAGACATGGCACTATTCTAAACCGACAACCACACGGAGTTTTATTTACCCACTTATGCCCGTCTAATCAAGCCCAACTTTTTATTTAACTTTGCTGGTCTAATGTAAAAAGCGGCCAAGTGCGAGTCGGACTCGCCCATGAAGGGTTCCGTGAAAGGTAAATTGCGGTTTACGATTTATGACGTATTAAAAAAACTACTTACTAGATCTCGTTCAAACCAATTTTCGGTGGAAGTTTGCATGGTAACGTACAGCATATATTTTTTTTAGTTTTATCATTCTCTTATTTTAGAAGTTACGGGGGGGGGGGACACACATTTTACCAACTTGTAAGTGTCTCTCGCGCAAACTATTCAGTTTGGAAAAAAATATATTAGAAACCTCAATATCATTTTCAAAGACCTATCCACAAATACCCCACAAGTATGGGTTTGATGAAAAAAAAAAATTGAGTTTCAGTTCTAAGTATGGGGAGCCCCCAAAATTTATTGTTTTGTTTTCTTTTTTGCGTGAAAATCTTAATTCGATTTACAGTTCTTATAGTTTCGGAAAAAAGTGGCTGTGACATACGGACGGACAGACAGACAGACATGACGAATCCATAAGGGTTCGGTTTTGCTACGCTACGGAACCCTAAAAATGGCTGGCGGATCTCTACTGTACTTAACGTTAACGATAACGTTGGGTCGAGTTGCGACTAGTCAAACTGATCCCGACAGCCAGCTGATGACTGTGTGATAACTTATCACTGATAAGTTTCTATCAAAATGTTTGAGGCAAGCTTTTGCTACTGAGCAAAGAGATTTAATAATATAGGTAAACTACTAATATTATAGGTAAATTACTAGTAAGTATTTAATGTCTTTGCTACTGAGTGTACTTTTTTTACCCGACTGCCGGAGGGTATTGTGTTTCACAGCCTATATATGTATGTTTGTTCCTTTGTGGCGTTCTAGAAACAAATCGCGTGGACCGATTTTGATGATTCTTATGTCAATCGATTTGTCTTAATCTGGTGAGTTTCACTGAAGATATGACAGTAATCAAAATTCAAAATGGCGGCAACCAGACGCAGATATTGTGCAAATTTAAATAAAAGTCTACCAAGTATGACAAGTGGGGTATCATTGAATAGGGATTTAAAAATCATCTTTAGGTTTCTTTCGTCATTATTCATTTTGAATGATCATTTAGGATTTATAACGATTTAAATTTGGTTAGCAACAGAGTCGGGTTTTGAAAGCTTGCTTTTTTTTATTTCATCATCTGCTAATCGAGACTAAGCTAACGAATCAAGATTCGGCGTACAGCGGAGATCTCTCGACTCCATCATCGGGCCCTAACATGGTTGCGTTTATCGCAAGCACGACAAAGTTTGGATAAGGCATCCGTCACCTTCTGACACGTAAATAGGTACGAGAGTGACGGATGCTTTATCCACATATGACGCGCGATATAACGCACCCGCGAGTGGAGAGAGCCGACTCGGCCGGGCCCCACCGGAAGCGGCTGTTTGCCGACTTGATCCATTAACTAAATGGTTCGACGGCGGCGCCCCGGGCGCGGTAGGGCTCCGCGGGGCTATTAATATTTATCTGTCCGACGTACACATTATTGCACGGATTATTTAGATGATCCGTTGCTCAAACACAATATCACGAAGGGAGTTCAAAAAGGCATGTTTACGGGTGTGGAGTGATTGGTCAATTCAGCTAGTTTTTATGAAGTGTCAAAACGATAGGAGATGTCAACAAGTCAGCAGCTTTATATGTAGGTACTATATAGTTCTGGGATTTATTTTATTCGATAAAACAATACGGCTTTTGACTCGTCTCAAGTAAAGACGTTGACAACGCATTGGCCCAGTTGGTACAGTCAAGTTCATAATTATGTGTACAATTTAGTAGCTTGTCAGTTTAATCGCTGTGACATTTCATATATGGCAGTTTGAACATAACATTAAATGGACAAAGTACTAAAGTGTACACATATTTATGAACTCGACCTTGGTACTTACCCTGCGTATGAAAGCGTTTTGAGCTCTCATTTGGCAGTGTTCTAAAATACCTAACTGACCACATGATATTATAACTATTTTTTAAACTGGCAAGTTCAAGCCTCTTACTACAATCTCAAAATTTGCCACAGTTAATCAAATTTCAAAATGTGCAAATATTGCAAAAAGTAATAATAAAGCTAGGTACTCTTCTTCCGCGTTAACTTTGTAATAAATATGCACCCGTTCCAAAATGCTCCGTTTAATAGCAGAGCATAATGGTTTTATTGTACACCTGTCAGTCGCGACCGTAGACTCATAGACTGTGAGCAAAACGGTCCTGCCCCGGGGGACCCGCTAATGCGCCTGCATAGCCGATGCCGCTGCGAGCTGCCGGTTCAGCCCTGCGGGTGTACAGACAAAAGGCACCAACATATAACATAGTATTCATTTACTGATCGATTTTGCTTGCGACTGCTCTTCTCTTTTATCAATTATTCCACACTTAAAAGTAAACTAACGATCCACGGGGTTACAACTATCTCTATATAGCAAAGGTCGTTAAAAATAGTCCAGCGGCCTAGCCTTGACAGCGTTACAAGGCAACTAGGTTATTATAGGTTAGAGCGGGCTAATTTTCAGCACCGCGACGACTTAATTTATGCGCCTTTTTGCGTGCTGGGTTGCTGGCACTACTCTTGCCAACCCAGTTCTGCCAGGAATTGATGTTGCCGACGGATTTTTGTAGAACATGGCAACTATTCAATGTACACTGGCCAGCAAAACTAAGTATCACACTTTGAGTACTACTACTTTAGTATTAAAAGTGTGATACTTAGTTTTGCGGGCCAGTGTATATCTTGTTTAGATGAGTGAATATATAATGGCATATCTAGCTGTCTTTGTCCGTCTCTAGGCAGAAGATCATGGCTACGTATATCTTTACTTTTCTTATGAATATCATAAATAAATAAATCTTGTACAGCCACTCTTTAGAAAAATTATAATGCATAATGAATGAGGCTTACTTTTGTCAATTTTACTATCAAGTTTCCTCATAGCCGTGAGTGTTGAACTCGAGGTAAAAGTTGCCCTTTATTTCATTTTTTTGTCTTTCATCCCTTGGTTAACAATCTACTATTATATTGCTCATTTCTTTGTTACGTCTTCAAAATAAAACAGGGCAGAAATAATTCATTATTTCTATGAATGCTTCTGACATGTTATTTAAGTAATAGCTATAGTTAAACGTTCCCAATACGATTACATGACCAAAGCAATATGGGTTTTCCAATTAGAATAGAGCCCTAGAAATAGGCATGAATCGCAGTGCTAGATCAAAACAGTATCAACTCAAAATCCTTGCTAGTTTTGTTTCAAGATCATAGAAGTTGTATTAAAGTTGATTTTAAAATACAGTTGTTTTTTGAGTTACTACTGTGTTGATCTAGCAGTGCGACATGTCAAACGGAGGGAGCGCCATCACAGTCGAGGGTAAAAAGCTCATAATTAATAACTGTACAAAGATAGAGTGAATATTTGAACCCTTCAACAGAAAACAACTGTAGATAATCATCGCGTTAAAACCAGAGCTCGCTGCATCCCGACAGAGTAGGTCCCACGGGAAGGCACCCCACAGATAATCAATTTATTTGTGCAATCCCACTGATTGTCCAAACTTTTTGATCATCTATGGCTATGGTTGAAGTTTGCGCAATGCCATCACGTGTGATTGTGTAGTCTGTAGTAGTGATTGCTCAATGTTTTTTAATCTGTGGTTCAATGGTCAAAACCACTTCTACTCTACTATTGAAAATAAATAATGGCGGATAATTGCGACGGGAATTGTTTTTCGCGTGACGTTTAGCCTAATAACTCTAGTTTCAATTTTTAATACATAATCATGGATGATTGATACTAACCATAGCCATAACCATAGATCATAATCATAGATCATAATGGTTGATGATTGACTCAATCAATGGACACATGCAGGGTCAGAACCCTGTTTCAATCAATGATATTTTATATTAAGATACGTCATCTGCGCGCAAAAGCGTTCCTCGAAAAGGAAGGTAATTGCCTTACTATCGTTCAGTCGCGCCGTGGCCGATGACATGCACGCGTCAAAAACAGTAAAGTTTTATTATCGAAATGCAACAAATATAAGTCATAAAAATGCCGTCTTGTGTTATTAGAGGCTGCCGAAATTATACTGTAACTATAACAGGACGAAAGTATGTCTCATCTCATTCGTAACTACCGTAAATATTTTTTGCATTTTTTGTTTACATCGCCATATTTTGTGGCGGCCATCACGCGGCCATGGCGGGCACCCCACGTCATTCGGGTAAGCAATTTGAAACAACTATTTATCTCTTTCTAACAATAGCGTTCGCTACGGATTGCCGTCTTTGTCTGTAGAAATCTGGCAACGTAGCAACTGTCACTAATTGGCGACGTATTTTACGTGCGTTTAGTATGGAGCATAACGTATCTAAATATAAAATATCATTGGTTTCAATCTGATTGTACAATAATAAGTTTTTGTCAAAAAAATCATTTTTGGGCCAGGTTTTGGTTGCCGACTTTTTTTTTGCAAATTCTTTACCTGTTAAGATCAAAGTATTGAGCCCCAACACGGTGGGTCTACGTTAAGTATGGTGCGGATTCTGTCGCCACCTTCTGACTCCATCATCAGATCAGCTCCATGTTATAATAGTATTACATTGTCATCCAATTTACATATGTATGCAAATTTTCAGCTTCATCGGTAACGGTCAAATTTAACTTGCAAGATTAAACTCGTACATACATACATATCGACGCTGGAAAGGATAATTTACTTTTCACGCTACTGGTTGGAAATGTGGCGAAAGATGGTCTGTTCTTGGTCCCCAAAACAATCAATACTTAGTTGTACTTTGAATGAGCAGGCCTTCTATGAATTGAAACTGGACAACTAAAACATAGTTGGTCTGTTCCATTGAGCAAGTCGACCGCTGATCACTGATTCGACCAATCAGAACACGATTTGTGCTGCATGTGAAATTAAATTGGTCAATGAGAAGTCGTTTTATTTTTTAATAATATTCATCCCTTGACGGATAGGCAAAGGAATCAGATTCCATACCGCCATATATATCTGTTTTTAATTATCTGAAATATAGTTCTGGCACGGTCAGAGTCGTCAGTTTAAAAACGCCTTTGAATGACTGGCCAGTAAGAACGGTATCGTTAAAAAATAAAAGTAAAAATTGGCGTAATTTTTTAGTACGAGTAGTAATTAATTTTTATTTCCTCCCAGTAGTCGTGAAAAGCACTATGTTAAGCCTCGGCCGAAAGTGCAATAGATGGACTCGTACTTTCGAGGGCCTCCGCTACGCGTCGGCCCTCGAACCAACTCCTCCATCTTTTGCTAACTTTCTAACCTCTGCAACAATGTACTATATATCCATTTGACAAACTTTACAGTAGAGCGATTTAAAATTTGTTTTTTCTGAAAAAAAATCTTTTCTTTTTTATTATTGTATGTATCGAAATATGTTGTACTACAAACTAGATCATAATTTTAATACTTATCTACTGAATGGTTTTTATTGTAACACTTGGAAAGTGCTTGTTCACGAATAAATGCCCCGTTAGACAATGGCTACTTGTGACCGGCGAGGAAAAACGATTAACAGCCCCCGCAGCCCCCGCAGCCCCCTGACGAAATATTATTCGAATGACTAATTGATTAATTATTGGTTTAGTAGTAAAAACGGCTAACAAACATTTGGGTTATTAACTACAGACAGGAAAAATACATAAATGTAAGAAACTCATATTAACGATGGATTAACGGACAATTTATGAAAAAACGTTTAAAATTTGGTCTCTAAGACCCTGCGTTTTACAAAAAGCTTCAACTTTCTTACGGCTAACGTGCTAAAAAACTGCTCCGATCGCCTTGGAACCCGGTTCGTTAGACGTAATAAAAATTCGCTGATTCTAACGATATACTCCATTTGCCCAAAAATGGCTCGTTAGTCAAGTAGTCGTCCAGCGTCGATATTATACATACATGGCAAGTTAAATAAAAGCTCGTAAAATACGATTGCGCGAGCATTTTGTAGATCCGGCGGGAAGTCTAATGCGCCTGCATTTTTAATGCCCGTCTATGCGCCCAGTGGCGCTACAGGTGGCCGGGCCGCCCTGCATCATTAACGACCACCATCACAAACCCTTCGTGCGATTTGCCGGTAAATACAGCGTGCCTCTTGGACCGTGTAATGAATGGGAGAGATAAGCAACAATAGGATGTTTTAATCCCAGACACAAAATAATGGTTTTGTTGCCTTTATTTTTTTGTGCGACTGTCTTCGTCTAGCATCTAACTGATGAACCATTTTCAATGATGTGTTTTTACGTGTAAGATTGTACGTCGGTGAATATTATAGGTAAGTTTCAAAATAATCGTTTAATCCTATTAGAAAATTATTAGCTCTAAAATGAACTGGTGTGAAAGTTTCTTAATGTTCAATTGACTAGTAATGTCTCGAATGATTGTTATGAGAAAGGAATATTTACAACTAACTGTTGATCGACAACCATAAACTTACTTTATATGTATACAGGAATAAATACTTTTCATGCCATTGCTCGGAAATGTGGCGAAAGATGGTCTGTTCTTGGTTCCCAAAACAATCAATAGTTGTACATTGAATGAGCAGGCCAACTATGAATTTAAATTTGTTGGTCTGTCCCAATGAGCAAGTCGACCAATAATATAGGTCCGCTGATCACTGATTCGTTTTATTTTTTAATGATATTCATCCCTTCACGGATAGGCAACGGAATCAGATTCCATACAGCCATATATGTCTGTTTTTAATTATCTGAAATATAGTTTTGGCACGGTCGGAATCGTCAGTTTAAAAAACGCCTTAGAATGACTGGCCACTAAGAACGGTATCGTTAAAAAAAAAAGTAAAAATTTGCGGGAGAGCGTAAATTTTTTAGTGTGTTGTAAATTTATTACAAGAATTGATTGATTTTTAGTAGTCGTGAAAAGAACTGTGTTAAGCCTCGGCCGAAAGTGCAATAGATGGACTCGTACTTTCGAGGGCCTACGCTACGCGTCGGCCCCCGAACTAACTCGTCCGTCTATTGCTTACTTTTTAACCTCTGCAACAATGTACTATAAATACATAGAAAACATTAAAGACTCAGAAACAAATACTTGCACACATCACACAAATATATGCCCTTACCAGGATTTGAACCTGGGACCGCTAGCTTCGTAGGCGGGGTCACTACCAAATATAGGTATAGGCCAACACGTGTCGTCAGAAATGTACTTATTTATTAACAGTGTCACACCATTTAAGGTTAAGTAACATGGCCTATTGCGACAGAATCCTAAGGTGGTATATTTCTTTAACTATCAACACAAGACAGTGCTACAGGTTGTACATGCCCCTGAATAATTAACTGCGGCGGATCATTCCAACCCCATCGTTGCCATTTTGTAATCGCTTTTAAGCTGACTATTACATACAGTGCGCCCCCGGAGCTGTGACGAGAGTAGAAAGGATTCCGAAACGATTTCCGGGGAACAGTCAAGGAGCATATCGCTAAGAAAGCGATTTTCGAAAATACACAAAATGCATACACATTAGTGACAATTCAAATCAATATTATAAAGGGGCCCTAGCCGAGATGCAAACGCTACTAACGTATTTCTTTTCTTTTACTTGTCGTAGTCGTTTGGTCTCGATAAGCAGTTGATGAATGATTAAAGAAAAGTCATCATCATCATCATCATTTCAGCCTATTGCAGTCCACTGCTGGACGTAAGCCTCCCCCAGGGTTCGCCACAAGGGATCTCCCGTTTTCGCCATCCAGTCACCACCAGCCACTTTTTTCAGGTCGTCGGTCCATCTGGCTGGAGGGCGTCCTACGCTACGCTTGCCAAGCCGTGGTCTCCACTCGAGAACCCGTCTACTCCAAAAAAACTACTACAAAGAAACTACTCTACTCTAAAGAAAAGTACAGTTGGTAAAACAAGGTATTCTCAAATTATTTTTGTATGTAGTATTGTTTGGCGAGTTTGTTGATCATTAAACGTAATAGTAGAGGGTCACGTGCTGTCACTTTCTACCTTGGCGAATTATAAAGTGATACAATGTGAATTAATGGGACATTTCCGTTACTGGTAGTGCCTTGTTGAACTGGGTAAATAACACTTAAGCACTCGTAGTAGCAGGCGATAGTAGTGCTGAGGGCTCAGACAAGATGCACTACGCTAACTAACGTTTCTATTCGATTCGTTTTTAAACCAATCGCGTCACTGGTAGATGACGTGATACGAAAAGTCACGTGGTCTACCAGTGACGCGGTTGGTTTAAAAACGAATCGAATAGAAACGTTAGTTAGCGTAGTGCATCTTGTCTGAGCCCTCAGATACAAAATTGCTAAATGTAAATAAAAGAAGCTTCTCAGCGGTAATACTTGAAGCCTCTCCCGGAAGCGCCCCCCCTCCCTGTCGATCCTTAATGCAATCGGCGGCGGAAGAGCGGCCGCGATCGATCACGACCGACTTTAGGAAAAGACTAGTCTTCCCTCTGATTTCCCTCAGCAAGATGGTTATTTACCGGGAAAAAAGTACACTGTATTACGATATCAGACTATCTCTGACTGAAAACAACAAATCGTTGCTCAGTTTCAACTTAAAACGTTCGTACTAAGATCTCTTCTGTAGACGACACTAGTTAAATGCTATTAAAGATAGAAAAAATGTTGGACCGCCTACTTACTAAGATATGTGGCTGTTCGTCTTTAAAAACTAATAACTCATGAAGACAAGGCTAGTAATCGTAATAGGGAATATGCATGAATTTTTAAATTCGCTTTTCTCAATAAATATGAAAATACCGTAAAAGAAACCACCAAAAGTGAAATTAAAATCGCCAAGAAATGAAAATGAAAAAATGAAAAATGAAAAATATTTATTGGCAATTAACTTAGTACAATTTATCTTTAGTCCTGGATCCTGAGCTAGGAAGCCCTGTGTTACAGGACTCAGTAGAATACAATTTTAAAGATACACTCTTAATAAAATAAAATAAAACTTTGCAGAGGATTATTACATTATTACTTACATATTAAACTAGAACTAACAACTTAAACATACAAATTCTAGTGAGCGGGTACGTGTGGATGTATGGATTTGCGTGTCTTAAAATATATATGTAATATTATTAATACCATATAAATACGAATGATACAAGCACTTTAAACTGCTGATTAGACAGAGAGATCCGATATGCACTGTGACGTCATGTAACAGGTCGGCCATATAAACTCCATGTTAAATTATGTTTTGCTAGAACAAGATAGGAACTAATCTTTGTTCTAAAACTGTAATGTACCTGTAACGTGTTTATATGTAATGTGGCAATAAATGATTTTTGATTTGATTTGATTTGATTTGTTGGCTTATATGTTGGTGATTTTTATAACTATTATTACTAAAGTTGACTAAGTCAGAATATGTCGTCTATCGAAATGGACTTAAGACGAACATGTCGTTCTTTTAAATTGACACCCCAAGAAAGTGACCTACCTCGCCAGAAGGTTTTTCTCAACTGTTTGTTACATGAATCAGCTATTATTGAAGCTGTGAAAAAAGCCTTAAATATTCCCTATTTTGTATACTGACCAAAATTCTTAAAACATGGTTCCAAATTTAGTTGCTTTTGGCTACTAGGTACTACTAAAAACTGCATACATACATACTCGTAGTATTGTATGTTTGAAAATTCGAAGGAAGCAACATTATTGGACGGGAGCTCGCGTCCTGCCGCTCAAACTCCAACAAAATCATAGAATTCGGTAAATGGATTACAAAACTTCACTCGAGTGCGGAGTAGTTGGTAACGGGACACCGCCACACACTAAGCGTATTTGTTCGCGCGACGCGCTCATTAGCTGATTGCGCGCACCATTGTCAGTGGCCATTGTACGAGGTGACGGAAGTCTTTCAAACTTGTTCGTGGGCATTGTTGGATCGATCGGCGAGGGATAACTTGTACGTAAAGGTAGCGTGTAGATTGGGGCTTCAGTAAACAAAGTCATCCTCCAAAACAATTGAAGAACATACGGAACGATCATGTCTAGTCACTTTCAAAATATGACATTTTAACTTGAAAATGTAGAGTTCGTAATGAACAACTTAGCACTAAATCTTAATATTAACTTTATTTTCTCAAAAATGTCCGGAAATGTTGACATTCCTATCTACATATTGAGACGCGAAGTACATAGTTTACTGACAGTTCTCAAATTAAAAAAAAAACATAGCGTGCTCGCTACACAAGCCCGCAATGTTGCATACAAATTCCATAACTATCTATCTTGTAACTTTTTAAAAAGTGAAAAGGACTATAATAAAATGAGGGCACAAGTCTTATACATCCAAATTTTACTCGAAACATAACTTTTTTATTTGTGCCTGGAATAGCTTGTTTTTTTAAAACAAGAATTGCGTGTCTCCTTGTCATAAACAAAAAGGCGGTAAGGAGTGATGGTTTTTTCATATGAAGTTTCTGTTTGTAGGCAAATCAAAAAATTTGTTCAAGCGATGAAGATTTCACTCCAACACAAATTTTTTCTTGCGATTTTTGAGAAAAGCGCTATATTTGCCTCCGCAGGAACAGCAATTGCGGGCTTCGTGTTTTTAAACCAATACTCGGCCCGCAATTGGCTTCTTCCATGCCTAGGCAATAATGTACTATTTTTTCACTTTAAAAACTTGTACACGAAAATAATCACGTACGAAATTACACGGTTCCCAGCTGTCAAATCGCGATCACTCAAGGAGTTGCTAAGTGACTTGGAAAGTCTTGAAATGTTAGAGGTGACGAAATATACTTATTGTGTTTACACCAAATCATATCTGACTCTTTTATGCGTCGCAGCAATAGTACATTGTTGCAGAGTATAGAAAGTACGCGATTTTTGGACGAGTCATATAGAGGGCCGAAACGTAGTTGAAATTTTCATTCATGTTAATGTGACATCACCGCCATTTTTACCATAGATAACTTTTTTTAAATCTGGACCGCTATTCTCGTGGCACTCGAGATTAATAAACTAACATGCGAGATGAAGATGTCAACTCCATATAAAATTGTATTTTCACTCCCATGTAATTTCACCTCTAGTGGCTCGGGATTAGGGGCCAAGTTCGAATTATATAAAAAAAAAAGCAGTGACATAGTTTTTAAGTTGTGTATCTTTTAGAAAAAATACACCTAATATTTTACGACACAAAATGGTGTGTTCTGATTGGTCGATTTCAATTTTTCATTTTAAGGAGCTATGACACGATAATTGATTGATTTATTTTCATTGGTTCTTAAAGTTGGACAACCATGTTCTCGACCAATCAGCAAACACGCCGACAAAAACATTCTTGGTCTGTCCTTATAAGTGACGTTTTGTGACCGCAAACAAGACCATCTATGGCCATATTTCCGAGCAGTTTTGTGAAAAAAATATTATAGGTGTACTACGGTGCGAACCGAGCCTACACTTACGATATCAGCAACGTACGTCACGCGGGTTAACCTTGGTCCACCATCCTAAGGTTAAAGCCGTTTCTCTTCTTAAAAAGTTAATTCAAACAATGATGTGGATATGACGCATCGAATTATACCTATGTATAAAATATTTTTAATTTGAATGGAAGTTGTGTCAAAATGAATTATTTAGCCGACTTTACGTATAAACGTAATCTATATTTAGCTCTCCAACCATCGTATAACCTGTCAAAGTGAAATAGTTATGTATTTAAGAGCCTCTCAGATCTGTAATTCCGTTCACCAAAACACAGTTCAAAGGATTAGGCAAACAATCCTCTCACGGGAGCAAGCGATGGTTAATCGTCCATAATACCGCCCTGCTGCAGCCAAGTCCGCCCCGCCCGCCCCGCCGCCGCTCGTGCATCATTGATGCTGCAGCGCGGGGGGCGGAGGGGGGTTGCAGCGGCATTCGAGATCAGGAGCTTACAATGTTTAATTATGACTCTATTAATGTTTACCCGCAATTAAATGGTAGGGAAGGATTAAATTTGGCCGGCAAAAGGTTAATTAGTATAATTAAATAAATGTCACCGGACAATCTCACAGAAATTGACCTATTTAGTCCGTCTAACTAGGCAAATATTAAGATCCTTTCAACAGAGGAAGACATACTTCAATTCAAAGAAAGCTACCAAGGCTCAGGAAAAAATGAAATACTCGCGCACAAACATAATACTTATACGATAACGAATCCGGGACCGCTAGCTTCTTAGGCAGGGTCGCCAACTTGGCTAATGGGGTCGTTACGACACGTCGTCGTCATCGCTGTCATGACGGCTTCATTAGGAAGACATTAAGAGCACAAACACTTCGCATCCTAGATCAGAAAATAAAATACTTTTCGTCTTGGAAAATTAAGTACTTACCTTCCTTGTTCCTAACCTGAAAACGTTTGTAGCTCGGGCACTAGCTACTGTTTTAATTATCAAATCAAATCAAATAACCTAACAATAAATAACTGAATAGAGATAGGTATTGTAATGATACACTCACAAAATGGCTTTGCTTTGTGTTCTGCCGTAAAACCCTGTCTCAATCACAGACGGGTGTGAAGCAAACATTTCGACAATAGTAAAGAATAGTTTTCACAACACTGCTCGGAAATATGGCCATAGATGGTCTTGTTTGGGGTCACAAAACGTCACTTATAGGGACAGACCAAGAATGTTTTTGTCGGCGTGTTTGCTGATTGGTCGAGAACATTGCTGTCCAACTTTAAGAACCAATGAAAATCAAGCAATCAATTTTTGTGTCATAGCTCCTTAAAATTAAAAATTGAAATCGACCAATCAGCACACACCATTTTGTGTCGTAAAATATTAGGTGTATTTTTGCTAAAAGATACACAGACTAAAAACGATGTCACTGCTTGGCCCCTAATCTCGAACCACTAGAGATGAAATTACATGGTAGATATGGCGAATCAAATACAATTTTATATGGAGTTGACATTTTCATCTCGCATGTTAGTTTATTAATCTCGAGTGCCACGAGAATAGGGGACCAGATTAAAAAAAAAAGTGATCTATGGTAAAATTGGCGTTGATGTCACATTAACATGAATTAAAATTTGAGTTTTGAATATGAATTTTCATTTTATTTCCTCTCAGTAGTTGTGAAAAGCACTATGTCTGCCTCGGTAGAAAGTGCAATTTATGGACTCGTACACCAGAGGGCCTCAACTACGTTTCGGCCCTCTATATGACTCGTCCAAAAATTTTGTACTTTCTATCCTCTGCAACAATGTACTATAACCATACAAACAACAAAGGAGAAAAAAGTTCCGACGAAAAGTATCCTTAAAGTTTCATAGAAAATTTAATTGCGTGAGTTAGTATGCCCAACTTTTTGAACATTACCCACCCGGCATCACTCTAACTTTAGGAATATGGCGTTTAACACGTCACCGATCATGCGACAAGGTCCTACGGTGGTCTAATCGTCAAATCATTACATCTCTACACAGTTCTCACATATCATTGTAATGCAACCCTTGCCGATTAACTTCTGAGCTAATCTCAAAATCAAATACTGAAACTACACCCCCCTATCCCTAACCTTGCCAACAAAACGGAGGCTATTAAAATTAACATCCATTAAGCTACTCATTAACCAGAAGGGCATACGTATCATTCACAAGCCAAAGCATATTAGAATATAGTCACTAGTAATAAGGTTGTAAGTAGAAGTAATACGGGTCCCTAGGGACGCCGAGCGAAGAGAGCGCAAACAGATACTCGATGAATTGTTTGTTTGTTTATTAAATCGCCCGTCGACTGTGAACAGAGCCGGCGGGGGCGGGGGCGCGGGGAGCGGGGAGCAGGGGGGCTGGAAAAGAACGAGGCTAAAGGATTATTGGGGTTTTGATTGTTAAACTAACAACTGCAATTTCTCCGCGATTCGTTACAATTGACATTATTGTGACTGATCACTGCTCGCTGCAGTGGTTGGCATTGTCCACGTGGAAATGGTAACAGCACTACAGCGCCTCTATTCTAGGCGGTAAAAACGGGGTCCATATTGGCTCACCTAATTATTTTTACTCATAACGACTCATAAGTCCTAATCATCGCAACTCCTAACGTATTTTTTTCAGCAACTGTTACTTTTTCAGGATTTTTATCAATAAAACCTAACCTAACCTAGTCTTATCTACACATTGAATATTTCAGAACTTCTGAACAGTTTACGGTTCCAGCGGTATAAAAAATTCATTTTCGGAGTTCCGATAATAGGAGTTGCAATTTTAGTTGAACTTTGGCGCTCCCGGTAAAAACGATATCGCAGTTTGCCTGTTATGGTATTGTTATGACGTCAGCCGCCATTACTGTCAAGAAAATAAGAGCTATCAAAACGTTGACAATTCGATAACAGATCAAATACGATATTGTTTTTACCGTCTTGAATAGAGGCGCTGGCCTTAATAAATAAAGAAATGTACGGTTTGTTTTGTGTAGAATTTTAATAACAAATACGTTATTTTACAGACTGAATTTGTTTAGAATTTCATTTCATATAAATTTTTTCTCGTATTATCATTTCATAGAATAATCAATATGTAGAATAATTACTTTGAAGACATTTAAATCATCGTTTTTTATTTCAAATAAAAATCAATGTTTCTTTTTTCATATCATAGAATAGCAAATTAAATATTCTTTGTTCTAATATTATTTATTTAAAATATAAAAAAAATAACCTCGAAGACTAAGGCGGGAGCTTGCTTCGCTTCGCTCCCGCCATAGCCTTCTAACCTAACCTATTCAAGTCGGTTCTGCCCAGAGAGGTCTTGGTCGCTATTCGCTAAAAAACAAATATTTTGTTTGATAAGTTTGTGTAATGAAAAAATAAAATTATAAAATTCATTGAATTGATTTTCTGTGGAATGTGTTTCTTTCAAGTGAATAGTTTAAAAAATAATAATATTCGAAGCAAAAATACAAGGACCAAATAGTATATGAAACATTTTCTGTGAAACAAAATTCTGTAATTTTTCTGTCTGTAAAACAAGGGGACACCATAATAATAACATAATATAATTCTATTTTTTTGTGTGCGTTATTGTTGCTCGGGGCTGCGGCTCCACTGAGGCGGAGATGAGCGGAGTGGAGCTGAGTGGATCGGAGCTGTGCCAATATTAACCAATAGAATCTAAACTAACGTACGCTAGGCGCGCTCGACGTGACCGCATGCGCCTTCTATTGGTTAATATTGACACAGCTCCGCTCGTCTCCGCCTCAGTAGAGCCGCAGCCTTACTACAGTGGCTGGTTTTACCCACCGAAATAAATTACCTTTACCGAAAAATGCCGTCGGAGTAAACAGTGTACAGTCACCAGCAATAATATATTATCCAACAATGCGCTTAAAAATATCTGACACGCTCTTATACCTCTGGCAATAAAGACGTGTCAGAAGTTTTTGAGCCCAATGTGTTGGATAATTATATAATTGCTGGTCATTGTACCTATAGTATAGGTTATCTATAGGTACAATGACCAGCTCTCTCTCATGCCCTCTCTCTGCACCCGTTCTCGCTCGTCGCCTCACGGAGCACTACTTACCCACTCATCGCATAATGTAATAAAACAAAGCTTATGTATTTTTCATCACACTTGCTCGTAATAGTATCGTAATATGCTGGAAAAATCGACCGTAAATCCAAAATAATACCCGTGGGTCTTTTTTTTACCATTACGCCCTATCGTGCGTAATAGCTTTTTTTAAAAATATAATAAGTGGACTCAAACTATCATAATAACCCCAATTCTTGTGCCATTCGATATGAAGTTTCATTCGAGATAAAATGTCAGTTGCATAAAATTTTCTAAAAATCTCGCAAGTAAACTATGGATCTCATTAGAATCGGACTCCTGAACACGTTTGACATTATCTGTGGAAAGTCATAGACAATGATGTATTGTGCCGCTAATGTATAAATACTGATTATATGAAATGAAATGAAATGATTTATTTGTTAAACATAGTTACATAATAGATGTTACAGTGGATACATAAAGATTCATCCATGTTTTGCCTGATGGGGCATACAAATATTACTTAATCTGCACAGGTTAGGGTGTGAGTTACTAAAAACTTAATGCAAATACAATTCAAATAAACGATCACAATACCTACACTAAATCTAATTATCACATATAAACTCATTAATTGTATAATAACATTTCTCAATTAAGAATAATTTTAATGTCTTTTTAAATTGATTAAGTTGCAAGGCTCTAATATTATTTGGAATTTTATTAAATATCCGTGGCGCCATTCCCAGTATGCTTTTTTTCATTAGTGCGGTCTTACTATTTCTATTCAATAGCTTAAATTGGTGTTGGGAGCGAGTTGGGAACCGCCGATCTTGGGATGGCTTGTTAAATAAATCAGGATTTGATTTTACAAATATACCTAATTCTAAAATGTACATTGAGGGAAGTGTCAAGATCTTAAGGTTTTTAAAAAAGGGTACACAGCTAGTCCTTACGTTTAAACTACACATAGCTCTTACGCACCTTTTTTGTGCCTTGAAAGCTAGCTCTTTATGAGTAGAGTTACCCCAAAAGATCACACCGTAACGTAGCACTGAAGCTACGAGGCCGTGATAGGCTGCTAGGGCAGCATTGCGATTGCTAATTTTCGACAGCTTGAAAAGAGCATAGGCGGATTTGCTTAGTTTCTTACATATAATTTCTATGTGGTATTTCCAGCTAAGCTGGCTGTCGATCCAAAGCCCTAAAAATTTTGTGATAACAACCTTTTCTATTTTATTTTTTGCATAGGCGATATTTAAATCGTGTGTTTGTAGTCGCTGGTGAAATTGAATTACATTAGTCTTAGTTAAATTTATTATTAAATTATTATTGTTTAGCCAGTCTACAACACTGCTTAATACAGTGTTTATGTCACGTTCATATTCATTTAAATTATTACATTTTATAATTGTTGTGCTATCATCAGCAAATAATATCATAGGATGGCTAACAACATTAGGCAAATCATTTATATAGACCAGAAAGAGCAGGGGGCCAAGAACACTTCCTTGGGGAACACCATATTCTATGCATTTCTTATTTGATATATATCGGTATTCCTTTTTGTTTTTTTTACATATCCTTGTTAACTCTGTGTACTGTGGTCGTTTATGAAGGTAAGATTTAAACAGACTAAGGGCATTGCCTCTTACTCCATACGCCTCTAGTTTGTTTAGGAGTTTCCGGTGATTCACATAGTCAAAGGCCTTGGTCATGTCAGTGACTAGTGCACATACTGGGTTTTTTTTATCTACATTCTCTACTACAGTTTCAATTAAATCAAATATAGCCATATTTATAGTGATATTTCTTCTAAAACCTTTTTGTTGTTTGCATAGAATATCAAATTTATCTAAAAAACTATACAATCTTTGGTAAATTAGTTTTTCGAAAACTTTTGAAAAAACTGAAATGAGTGCAATCGGTCGGTAGTTATTCGGATTACATTTTTCACCTTTTTTAAACAGGGGTTTAATAACAGTTGTTTTGAGAGTGTCTGGATAGATGCCTTTAACTATGAAAATATTTATTAAGTGGGCTAAATGAGTATCTAGAATGTCACTTACAAACTTTAAAACTTTTGTGGATATGTCATCTGACCCTACACTAGTCGTGTTTTTTAAAGCTGTAATAATCTTTTTTATTTCATTTGGTGAAGCTGGTGCCAAAAACATGGATTGGGGACTATTGCTAATTCTAGATGAGAGGTTATTACTTGTTATATTAAAGTTTACTTCCCGTTTTATAAAGTGTTCGTTAAATGCAACAGCAATATCTTTGGGCTCTGTTAAAATTACACCATTTGAATTGATGCTTAATATCGGTTCTTTAGGACAGTTAGACTTACAGTTTTTTATGATTCTCCAAGTCGCTTTTGCTTTATTATCTGACGTCTTAATAAAATAGTCTTTTTGTGATTTTTGTGTCAATTTTATTATTTTTTTGTATGTCTTGGAGTATTTTTGTAGCATAATTTTATTTGCCGCTGTCGGCGATCGCCTGTACTGCCAGAGGAGCTTTCTTTGTTTTTTATTACAGGTTTTAATACCACGGGATAACCATATAATTCTAGTTTTAGTGCGTATTGTGATTATTTTGGTTGGAAAACAAAGATCATATAGAAGTTTAAAATTGTCAATAAATGAGTTATACGCAATATTTGGGTCATTTGTGCTGTACATTTCCGAAAATGATAAGCATTTTAAATAGGATCTAAAAAGATTAAGATTCTCTAAAGAATAATCTCGCCTCTCGACTCGCCAGAAATCTATTTTACTCGTTTTTTTTGTGGGAATTTCAAGTACCTGAGCGGTGTGATCAGATAAACCTAAATCTATTATTTGACATTTTTGGCCGCACTTTAAATTGTGGGCAAAATTATCTAGACATGATCCACTAATTGGCCTAGTCGGTGCTCGTAATTCTAGTTTTAAATTATGACTTATTATTACATGTTCGAACTCCATTGTAATATTATTCTTCTTTAAAATATCAAAGTTAAAATCACCACAAACGACAATTTTTTTTGTGGACATATTATTGCAAACTTTATCCAAAATTAAGTTAAATTTTTCATAAAATGTAGAAAGATTGCTATAACTAGGAGTTCTATAAACACAAAACAATACAATTTCTTGAACGAGTAATTCGATTGCGCAACATTCAAAAACTCCTGTTATTGAATGCTTTGCGATATTCGGTAGCTCCTTGTACTGAAGGCCTGCTTGCACCAGTATGCAGGAGCCTCCACGTTTTATTTTATTACGTGAGTAGCACGCCGCTAGTGTATAATTTGGTAACAAAAACACATCTTCTTGCCCTGCCATAATGAAATGTTCCGTTATACATAAGACATTTATGTCGACGTTATTCGCTCTTAATTCTTCTAAATGAACAGTAAGTAAGTCTATTTTATTTATTAGGCCAGCAATATTTTGATGCAGTATATTAATAGAGTTAGGCACGAAAACTGTGTGATTCCAAAATAATAATTAAAAGGGTGTCTTTGTGCACATATTAAAATTTATATATCGTGACGAAATGTAAGAAATGGATAATGCGAC
Organism: Acleris literana; assembly: GCA_946894065.1. Lineage (NCBI taxonomy): Eukaryota > Metazoa > Arthropoda > Insecta > Lepidoptera > Tortricidae > Acleris > Acleris literana. The sequence goes on from OX335695.1 coordinate 154,803, forward strand.
TCCGCCGGACATCGCCAACGCGGCTAAAATTATTAGTGAGAATCGTAAGTTAAAAATATGATCTTTTGTCTGATTTAATTTCATTTCCCCGCAATTGTGATGAAAAACATTGTATGTTACACGGGTGGTAAAGGAAATACAAAGCTCGAGTCATTAAAGCCCTAAGCCTTCAGCTTCGGGCTAACAGACTCTCATTTGTAATTCTGTCTTCACCACCCTTAATACACAATGTACTATTCTTCCCAAACTTGTAACTTTCAATAACCTTAATCTAATTCTAACAATTAGTTAATTACGCCGAGTTGTCTCCGGAGGAGGTTACGACAACGACCCTCGTGACGAGTGCCCCCTCGCCTCGGTGACAGGCGCCGCCGGGGTGACAACAGGAGGTGACAACGCGTCCGTGTCACACTACTGAAGTATGGCGATTGGCCACTTTCAGTGTTGTGCAGTACCACAATAGTTTACTGCTACATAAACGCATATTGCTTGTCTCAGCGTCAACCCAACTTGTATATATGTATAGCTATACAGAATATATTGAATAAAAGCTCTCTAACGCACCACCAACTGGAATTATTACTGTCCCTAGCCAGGGCCCTCCACCTAAGACCCTCTTCCATTACATGAACATGCAGAACCAAAGAAGACTCTCTGAACAAAATCAGAAACCAAGGAAACCGTTGCAAGATACGAATAAGAAGAAATGGCCAGATAGAAGAACCAAAACACCACATAACGAAGCCTCGTAATCTCATGGCGACCCATACTACCCATGCCAGAGGACCGAAGAAAACGAAGAAGCAACAAGAAGGAGTTTAATCCACCCCCCAATGGGAATTATTACTGTCCCTAGCCAGGGCCCTCCACCTAAGACCCTCTTCCATTATACACTACCGAACGATACGCTTTTAAATGAGAGCACACTGTGATGTTTCTCGCCGGACAGCTATATCATACAATATTACTTTTATGTTGTCCGGCAGCATGAGCACGTCATGCTCACTCAAAGGTCTTTGCTTACGGCCGCGTCGTTGATCGGGTCGCCACCTTCCCGAACACATGGTTGAGGGAGGCGATGGCTGAGATATGCATCATACTCGTGAACGGGTGCTGTTTGTGGGGTCCGGTCTGTTCACGTCTGCAAGGACTTGTTGCTCAGTTAATGATTCCAGTTATGGCTTTTGACGTAGAGACCTCGTCGTGTTGTTCTCCTAGTCATTATTTTTAGTTTAATGTATTTGACATGTAATATTTTTAATTTTTACATTTATTTGTAATGTTTTTAATTGTTGAATTTGTTTTTTTTTTTATTTGTGATAATTCTAATAATTTTTATTTGTTGCTTTATTACCTTGTAATGTAACTTACTTTTAAGTATTATTGTATTTTATGTTTGAAAAAATTACCTTCTGCTGGAGTTTCTTGCGGCGCTTCTTCTCCGCAATGATGGTCTTGTCCGAAACGCTAGTAGATTCACGGTATATTACCGACGTGTAAAAGAGCCCGTATGTGGCCAATTTACTGAATAAATATTTTGATTTTGATAGTTCGTCAATACATACCAATAATGAGCTCGTCTGATAGATACCTACTGACCGAAGAACTGGAACAAGATGGGAGCGAATATTTTTGCCACAGCCCCAAGTTCATCAATCCCCTGTTAAAACTATAAACATCAGGGGACAACTAGTGTGACTATTGGACAATATTTTAAAATCTGATAAGTATACCTAAGTAGATTTCTTGTTACTTTTTTTTTAAGTGTCTATCCCGATTTATTTTTATCAAAAAATTGGAACGCTCATGTGATGTGACACCATTCTGTTTTTTTTAAGTCGCGCGATCTTAGAAGTATGTAGGTCCCTATACTAAAATGTTTTTTGTTGATAACATAACATAACATAATCTCACGCCTTCGTTCCCAGAGTGGGGTAGGCAGAGGTACAGAATTACAAACATCTCTAAAAACTTGTTGATAATTCTATAACCTCAATTTGCACAATTAGGCTAAGATGTTTACCAGCGTATTAGTGACAGGTTGCAAGCCCATCGCCTAACAGTACTACAAGCCTTTATTCCCTTAGTCGCCTCTTACGACATCCACGGGAAGACATGGAGTGGCACCATTCTAACTTGGCAACCACACGAGGAGGAGGTTTTTTGTTGATCTCATCGCGAAAAGGTATCTGGGATAGCGGGATAACGGATTTCACGCGAACTTATATTAAATAGTACGAATAGTATTACAACTATTTTAACACATTAATTATGTTTACTAACTGCTACCAGGTTAGGAAAGGTCGCGGCGTTAATAGACCCACTTGTATCAAGTGTCCGACCCTCGGTGAGGTGACGAGAGGGGCGTCAGAGTGACAGCGCGTGTCCTGTCACCCGCGGCGTCGTCCATCCGGGCTAGTTCAGCATGTTTAAAATAAATAAATATCGCAAGACCCTCTTACACAAATTGCCCTAGTCCCAAACTAAACTCTAGGCATGTACTATGGGTACGTACTAGACAACGATATAAATACTTAATATAGAGAAATAAATACTTATAGTATACATAGAAAACATCCAAGACTCAGAAACTAATACTCATGCTCATCACACAAATATTTGCCCTTGCCGGGAATCAAACCCAGGACCGCTAGCTTCGTAGGCAGGCAGGGTAACTACAAAGGTCGAGTTCATAAATATGTACTATGAGTACTAGATAACGATAAACACACCTAGTATAGATAAATACATACTTCAATACCTTCATAGAAAACCTCTAAGACTCAGGAATAAATACTCACTCGGGAATCGAACCCGGGACCAATAACTTCGTTGTCGGAGTCACTACAAACTAGGGTAAGGCGGCGTCGTCAACGTCGTTCAGGTTACAAACAACACGATTAATTCCTGCTCGAGACATTTCAAGTCTCGCGTTAGGTTCGGTAGGTAATTTCAAATGCCCGAAGGGCAAATCGCCCAGGAATAGGAGACCCGTCATGCGGGGCTCCGTTGACATTGCTAAGACAGACATATGATGAAAAAAACAATGCGGTAATTTAACGACTCAGACTTTTTGAGATGTAATCGTAAATCGATCTGAAGGCCCTGCCAAGATGCATTACGCTAACTAGCGTTTCTATTCGATTCGTTTTTAAACCAATCGCGTCACTGGTAGATAACGTGATACCAAAAGTCACGTGATCTACCACCGACGCGATGGTTTAAAAACAAAACGAATAGAAACGCTAGTCAGCGCAATGCATCTCGGCAGGGCCCTCGGTCCTATGGCGATCTGGACACAAAACGATGTAGTCAGATCGGGATGTAGTCACAAAGCGAAGTCGTATTAGCTACCTTGTCATAATCGAGATGTGGACGGAAAGCTTCTATTCCCCCAACCGACTGAATCATAAAGACGACAGATTGTCTATTTAGTTCTCGTCCAAGAACGTCTACGTCTTCCCCTCGCTCTCCACAGGTGGTCGCCCGTCCCCTGCCCTCGCGTGTCCCCGCGGGTCTCCCGTGGATCCCCTGTGCCCGTTGTTTGTCCACGTCCATTATCACATTACGTCCTGGGAGACGCGTCGGAATTGGGTCACTCCGCCAATTAGCCCCGGCCTAGGGACCGGGATTGGGCGTTCCTTTTGTCTGTGATGCGTACACGGAACACTCAGGAAGATTATCATGGGTAATTAATTTTTGAACACTAATTGCAAATCTTACTAAGTACGTCTTGTTGTAAACAGTGATCGGAATAGGTAGAGCTAATTTGCCTAAACTTGATGCATATTCATTCAATAATGTATTCCCATCTCACTCACGTATGAATGAATATGCGTCAAGTTTAGGCAAATAAGCTCTGCCTATTCCGATCTCTGGTTATAAATCGTAAATACGAGAATGTAGCTAAGTATTATGTCTTAGGCTTGCGTCGGTCAGGAACTAAGAACTAAAAGGAATTAATCCCGTCATGAACCGATAGGAACTATTTCTTCGTAAACGATCTTAATCGGTCTTCGGTCAGTAACAATTGATGTACGAATGAGCGAAACAGAGCGAACGAGGAAAGAGCGCACGGCACGTCACTCAATGTGAACGAGACCAATAGTAAGCGTGTCCTGCTCAGATCTCAACATTTGCTCCGGAGCTAAAGGACCTAAAGGAACTAAAAGACCAAACTAGTTCCTTTGGCCGATTGACCGAGATCGGAGCGCTCCCTTTAAAGACCGAGCGGGCACAACTCTATTATGTCCACGTGAAGTGAACAATGATCTGCTTTGAAATCGTTGCATTCCTAGAAATATTTCGTCAGTAAAGCTGCGACCACACCGCTGCTTAAAATACGGTGACGGTACGGAATCGCAGTGACGCGTCGTATCCGTACCGTTTTTGACGCACGCTCTCCACACCGCTGCTTAACGTTGCGTATATTACGGTGCGTCAAAAACGGCGCCATGTTGTTACAATGACCCCGTCTTTTGTTTACGCAACGACACCGTATTTTAAGCAGCGGTGTGGAGGGCATGCGTCAAAAACGGTACGGATACGACGCGTCACTGCGATTCCGTACCGTCACCGTTTTTTAAGCATTGGTGTGGGCGTAAGTTAATAGAAATATCTTGACACATGATAATCAGCGGCACCTAATGACCTTTCAACCGACAGTTTGTTACAACAATTTACTTCACCATAGACTTGCTTTGTTATTTCTAAACTCCACGTTCAGTCTGATCATGTGGCCCTGACTGCTCTGTGCTCGATATTATACATTTTCAACTTGTCAACCTTTGATCGCGAACGGCAACATTTAATTTCTTAAATACACGGTCTTGCGTTCGACATCCCTCCCCCCACTCCCTGTCGCCTGTCGTCTGTCGCCGACCACAAAGAGACTCTTCACCTGTCGCGACAACCCTAGGTAAAACGCACAAGGAACTTTGTAACGCGAAAATTCGGAGGGATGCTTATTTATAGAGACAGAAGGTTGTGTTTGGTTTGAGAATGTTTTTGTCAGCTACGTTATTATTTTTGTAAATTTTATTAAGATCCTCTTCTATTTTGCTGTTGGTTTATTCTCGTGTAGATCTTATTCGGTGGTGTAACGGCGTGTTTTAGCATGGGTTTGTGTTGGGGGGCGGCGGAGAAGGCAGGTGGGATGCGCAGCGGGAGTCTTCTGCGCCGCGGCAACAATCAAGTTCAGGAAATTGATAATAAACATTTCATTTGAACTTGATTTGGGGCAAGACGCGTCTTAGGGAGACTTGCTCAACCGACTTCGGAAAGAAAACCTAAAAAATTGTAACATTTTTTAAAACTATTCAGTAGAAAATTCTGGTTCTTGCCTATTATCAAATCAAATCAAATCAAATATTTTATTTCCATTAACAAATAAGGTGTACACAAATAAGGTTGAGATCTCCTTATAGGTCTGAAAAGACCTGTGTTACGAGGTCTCGCTCTGCCAAAAACTGTCGTGGGTAAGTACATAATTTAGTTAATAGTTAAGAAAGAATACTTAAAATTACTCACTTAGCGTAAACTGTAGAAATGAGTCAAATCAAGCTTCAGCGCGAGGTCCGGATAGTGCCGTAAAAGAAAAACAAAAGGAGAACCTTAAAAGTTGATTTTGTTTTTGACATAGCTCACGCGCAAAAGCAGACTCATTACCACTAGTAACATCTGCCCCTCTCTGACCAGTAGCGAGTGCGAGAGTGACGGACGCTTTATCCGCCGCGACAAATGTGACATAATACGGGCCGTTTACTTAAATGTTAGCCATAATTTCTTTGTTGTGTTTTTCTAAAACTATGAATGCACACTTTAGATATTTCAGTAAAGTATAACAATACAGTCCGCCGTCCAACGGCTGAAAGCTGCATCTCGAGTTACAGCGTTTTGTGTTTAAGAGGCCGTATACGAAATTTTGCCGATTTCGCTGATTTACGTGATTTTACTGCACAAGTTTTAATGCACAACACGAAAGATAATTTTTTATTTTAACGAATGTATGAGCTACTTTTTTTGTTTTTATTATTTTATTTTGATTAATCGACCTGACACCGGCGACTGTTATGTGAATTTTGCTGGAAGAGGTTTAGAATGTCACGTATTCATGAATCGTTTTGACGTCTTAACGGTATGAACAATTTACAATGTATTGCTGTGAAAGTCGTCTAAAAAACGTATGAATTACTTTTTACCACTTTCATATAAATTTTTAGAGTAAAAAAAATAATAAACTTGGTAATTTTTTATAGAAAACGGGCAAAGAATATTTTTGATTGCGGCTACTCAGAACTCTCGTTCATAAAATTAACATACATAATTTCACGCCTTCGTTCCCAGAATGGGGTAGGCAGAGCTACAGAATTACAAACATCTCTAAAAACTTGTTGATAATTCTATAACCACAATTTGCGCAATTAGGCTAAGATGTTTACCAGCGTATTATGCCTCGTGTGGTTGCCGAGTTAGAATAGTGCCACTCCATGTCTTCCCGCGGATGTCGTAAGAGACGACTAAGGGAATAAAGGCTTGTAGTACTGTCATAAAATTAAAACAACAGAAATAAACTTTAGTTCAAAATCAATCCATTACCTAAAAAAAATATCCAAAAAGTTCAAAGGATTGGCAATAAATAATGTTTTAAAACAACCTAAATCTCGCAAAAAAAATGGCTCGTTTATTCGTAGCTCATTTATTCGATCATAACTAAAATGAAATTTAATGCGTTTCTAACGCAGTATTTTAACTGTAAAATCACAAAAATATGCAAAACCGGCCAAATTTCGTATACGGCCTCTTAACTTGCATCAAATGATTCCTCATGAGTACTTCGGATCTACAATACCTACAAAATAACTTTTAAAAATATGTTCTAGTTTAGGCGGTAGAAAACTGTCAAACGCGGTAAATGTGCATACCCAAAACAGTAATGATGTACTAGCCAAAACATCATTACTCCCCTCCCTGTAGTTGTGATGTTTTATACCAAAACCGGTAATGCCGTCTGATCACCACAGAACGCTAAGTAACGTAAGTAAGTAAGGTAGGTTGGGGTAAGATCGGATCGGGTCAAGACCGGATAATTCAAATTACTACCAAACTAACAAAGGTTTTCGATTCCTGACAACACGCCTGCCTACGTTATCTTGTTGCGCCCCGCAGCCTGCAGCGCCAGGAATCGCAAACCTTTGTTAGTTTAGTAGTAATTTGAACTATCCGGTATTGAACCGATCCGATCTTACCCCGACATACCATACTAAATGGCCACTGCCTCGGAACAAGGAACGGACCACTTGCAGCGTTTTGCATTCTCTGCATATCCATCAATTCAACACGCGGCCATCAACGTCCTAATCTAGTGAAGTTAAGACTAGCATTAAAAATTGCAAAGTTGACTACTGTCTTCTTTCGTCAGTCCAACTAAATTCGCGCTCAAAGTTATATAAAAGTATTCAATAACAACTTATTGTACATCTGTAATCAAACAATAAATGATTTTTCACTTCTCATGCTCCAAAAGTCCGTCTTTATGTCGTGAGTAGGCGACATAAAGTCGCTTTCTATGCTCTAGTGCATAAAGTAAAATCTTCGTCGAAGACCAAGGCAATCGGTCCAACAGCCACACCAACAACTTTAACTTCATAGAATAACCTCTTTATTTTATTTCGTTTCGTTAGTATTTTACTTAAGACCAAGGCAAGGATACCAACAGCCATAGTACACAATAAAACTTAATGAAATAAACTTATAAGTTTTATTTTGTCACATTTATTAGCATTATTATTAGTATATTTGAGTAAATCAATATATTTAAAGCATCACAATAAGTTATCATAGCTATAAAAAACAAAATGTTAGCGGTATGTATCGACCTAAGTCACCTAATGAAAAAAAGTAAAAAAAAGTTAATTGGCGGGAACCATACTTATTTTGTCATTGTAAATATTTGTGTTACAATAATTTACATTTTGCTGTTTCATTTCCTCGCAATCGAAGTGAAAATTAGAGTGTACAACTCGTCCATAAAACCCATTTAACACTCGACTTTATATCCATCCTCGCTCGCAAGCTCGCTTGGATGGATAAACGTCTCGCGTAAAATGGTGCGTTTTATGCACTTGTTGTACAATCTACTATTTGACTTTTGACTTTTTTGTATACGGTTTCAGACTACACGCGTTTTTTTCCATCCGTGTTTTTTATTACCGTGCGGTTTTGGCCCAACTATACTAATAACAGTGCTCCCGAGGGAAGTCTTTTGCTGCGTCAGCCGGTTGAAGTGACAGAAGAAAGACTAAAGGCATAGAAACCGTGCTAAATAAGCAGAAAATACATTATGGTTCACTTCTTTTTACTTATGGTTTTCATAGTGAGTTGGAAAGAGATGAATCTATAGTTGTTCTTTCGTTCTTTGGTACATCGTCACAAGTAAGGCGTGATTTGGACCTATAAGCACCTATAGTATTTGGACCTATAGACAAGGAAAGACAAATCCTTCCTATAGGAAGGACAAAGAAGTCCCTGTGTAAAACCTTGGGACAATGACAATTAAAGAAGAAAAAATAGCCTACTTTTTGTTTCATTTTTTCTCATGTAATACGTAATCTAAAAAGTAGAGAAAGATAGCTGACGCAAAGAACGTCTTATAGTCCGGTTTCTATGCTACATGTTCTTATTCTGTGGAAGTGGCCATGACGAGGAACAGACCCTCACCTCAGGCTTGCCATTACTGGCCGGTTAGACAGATGAAGTCGCAGAGTTCGTGCTCGAAATCGAAGGTTGGATGTGTTGCATTAAGTGGTTAGCCCTTCGCAACTATTGCCCCTATTTGCTGCTTGTACCTATATGGGGCTGTAATTGGGAGATTGACCATGGCCAAGCTGGCACAATAGTTAATCCATAGACCGTAAACTACAGTCCACTATATGTATAATTTCATCCCTCTATAGTACGTTTTTAGGGTTCCGTACCCAAAGGGTAAAAACGGGACCCTATTACTAAGACTCCACTGTCCGTCCGTCTGTCACCAGGCTGTATCTCATGAACCGTGATAGCTAGACAGATGAAATTTTCATAGAAGATGTATTTCTGTTGCGGCTAAACACCAAATACTAAAACCTGAATAAAATTAATATTTAAGGGGGGCCCATACAACAAACGTGTTTTTTTTTGCTGTTTTTTTGCTAATATTGTATAGATAATGATACGGAACCCTTCGTGCGCGAGTCCGACTCGCACCTGGCCGGTTTTTTAATGTTCCCATCCTTCTAAATACTTCTTCACTAACCGGTGGGTTTCGTAGGAGCGTAGGTACGGTCAACAGCATAAATAAGTGATCATTCATCTACCTTGTCACTTTCACGTCGTGTTTGAAATGTCATACAAAATTGTGAAACGATTGAAAGCGACAAGGTACATAAATGATCACTTATTTATGCTGTTGAGTGTACGACTCCGCGAATAGTGTGAGACAGGTGCAAAGTCAACACGAGGTACAATTAGCGAGGGTCAACATTAAAGTTAGTAGATGAGAGTGATCTACAACTCCATGTAACATTTATGTTCACTATAATGAAGTTTATCAGAAAGATGAAGCAAAAATTTACGAAATGCCGTAACGTTTCTCGTCCCTTAAAACAGGTCCAGGTTGAAGATACCATGAAAACTAGGTCTGTAAGTTTTCCTTTACAAGAAAATATTCATAGAAATTAAAACAACCAGCCAAGTGCGAGTCGGACTCGCGCGCAAAGGGTTCCGTACCATTATCTATACAGAATTAGCAAAAAAAAACACGTTTGTTGTATGGGATCCCCTCCCCATAAATATTTTATTTATTCTGTTTTTAGTATTTGTTGTTATTGCGGCAACAGAAATACATCATCTGTGAAAATTTCAACTTTCTAGCTATCACGGTTCATGAGATACAGTCTGGTGGTAGACAGACGGACAGCGGAGTCTTAGTAGTAGGGTCCCGTTTTTACTCTTTGGGTACGGAACCCTAAAAACGGAAATGTGTGAGAAACGTTATCGCCCGGAGCTAAATTTGTATGGATTTTTTTTGACAGCTACGCGATTGAAGCGACGGTCCACAACCGCTTCTGGCTATCGGAGAATGCGTTTTATTACGACCAAGGACGCCCGCGACCGACCCGCGACGGACCCGCCGCACCCGCGCGCTGGTAGTGGCGGGCGGTTGGCGCGGCGGGCCCGTCGCGGGTACGGCGGTCACGACCCGCGCCCGACCCGTCCCGCCGCGTGTGTGAATGCTTCCATAACTCCATGTTAAAACACCCGCTGAACTCCCGACCCGCCCGGCGCACGACCCGCTCCCGCCCGCTGTGTGAATTGCGCTTAAACATATGAAATTTAATCGATGATTCCTTTTTCGTCCTATTCTTGTCTCGACACATTTTTGTCTCGGGACATTCTTGTCTCGACACATTTTTGTCTCGGGACGTTCTTGTCTCGACACATTTTTGTCTCGGGACATTCTTGTCTCGACACATGTTTGTCTCGGGACATTCATGTCTCGACACATTTTTGTCTCGGGACATTCTTGTCTCGACACATTTTTGTCTCGGGACATTCTTGTCTCGGGACATGTTTGTCTCGGGACATTCTTGTCTCGACACATTCTTGTCTCGGGACATTCTTGTCTCGACACATTTCATTTTCATCGGCATACACGTGCTTAAACAATAAAATATATTTATTTTTGTTAGGATAGAAGTACCGGTTTTGGTCTCCTGTACCCTTTTCGCCCATTTAAGGTTGAAATGAGCATCAAAAATACTGTAAAATTAAAAACAATATTCATCAATAGTTAAAACTGATTCATAATATAAAGATAAAAGACAAACATATGTTTGTAATTTCATAACGCTTTAGATATAATTTAGAGTAGTTTAGAGTAGATAGTTAAAATTTAGAGTGGCCAAAGCCGGTGTAAAGATGGCGAAAACCGGTACAGTCACGAACGGTAAATTTGGGACCCACCTTAGGTCCAAAGTCATTCTGACATTCTACAACAATAAGGTTGAGTCTCCTATAAGTTACAAATGATTTGGCATCTCTAATGACATTGATGACTTCAAGCCTATTTTTCTTGAAATGGGTCACAAATTAACGATCGCGATAGTACATCTACCCTAGATGCATTAAAATTACAATTCATTTCTAATGAACATTTCCGGGCAACACAAATGTGTCGAAACAAGAACATGACGGGAAAGCAATCAATCGTTCAATCGACTTCTTTAGCAAAATATTAGAGATGAGCCGACTACGGATTTTGCCGACTGGCCATTCGGCCGACTAATCGGTTTTCGATTTGCCGATTAATCGGCCGACTAGTCGGCAATGCCGATCGTAGGATTTTGCTAAGTTCGGGTGAACTCGGATGTCTTGACCAGTTTTGTTTACGTTTTTTCCCCACGAGGAAAAACACAATTAGAACCCTAATTATAGTATTAAAACGAACTACCTGTTGCTTTTTATAACTATGTCGAAAAGAAAATCGCGTGTTTGGTAATTTTTGACGATATTTCCTATAGGCAATAAAGTGCCGAATATTCGGCATTTTTTGCCGACTAGTCGCCGACTAATCACCGACTAGAAATGATGCCGAATAGTCGGCTTTCCCGATAATCGTCGACTAGTCGGCCCATCTCTACAAAATATCCTGACTTTTTACCCTTGTTTCTAGTGGAGATGTCATTAATTCAATTAATACATAACTGAAGGAAAAGCAGTTACAAATTGCACTGCGAAAGCCCCGCGCCTAGGGAATGCAAATAACCGGTTATAACCGGTTTTAACCGGTTATTTTCATACAATAACGTCTAATAACCGGTTAAATTGCATCCCCTACCCGCGCCCGAGCGGGCACTAAAGTCTGATTTTTATTCCCACAGAAAAATGTAAACAAAGTTACGTCAGTGTCAAAGTGACATTTCAGGGAATCTCAAAGTTTGGGCCAGCAAGAAATATAATATTAAGTTATCATTTCGCTCGAAACGTGATATAAAAATAAATTATAGAAATAATTGAAATGAAAATCGCACAAATGAGTCACTGGAAAGCGATTACAACGGGAACACGAATTGTAAAGCAAAGCGAGTGAAGTGACGTCTCACATCAATCGAGCGGCCCTCAACTTGTTGGCAGGGGTGTATCGAGTCAATGATACCAGTGCAATAAATAAATTATGCATACAAAAACAGTTTTCTCGTTTTAAATTAATACAACAAAGACTTTATATCAAAATGAAGTTTGCTACCAACAATTAAATTCTTCAATCTTGATTAAAATATATAGTTTTTTTATACAAAGAAGATTTCTTTTAAATGTGGAAAGAATAAATATTTTGAATACTGCAAATATTTTTCGTGAACGGCAACACCTTTGTTTACATTTTTTCTGTGGGAATAAAAATCCGACTTTAGCCAGGGTAATTTCTAGAGCAAGTTTTGGCCTTCTCGCACAGCGCCATCTGCGCCACACGAGTACAACCTTCGATGATAAATAATTAACTAAGTACCTGTAGGTTTTTTACAAATTAATTTTAATTATTTATCTTCGCACGTTCAAAATACCAGATCCTCAATTCACTTACTCAATTTCCCAGACTTGATATTCAAAATATATTTATTTTGTTGAGATTACAAATAAAATTGATTATTTTGAAATTCCGGTAGTTTGGGAATGACAGTCATTCGCTTTCTGTTTTGCCATTTAGTTGTCTGGCGTTAAATGCCATCGGACATTATCGGACATTCCTTCCTGATATTAGTAAGGTTTAATAAAATATACCTCTGCATCCGCCCTCCGAGTGACTTCCCAACTCCAATAAACATTTGCAAAAAACGTCAACGCGTCACTTCCACGCTAAATAAACATAATCTCACGCTTTCGTTCCCAGAGTGGGGTAGGCAGAGCTACACAATTACAAACATCTCTAAAAACTTGTTGATAATTCTATAACCACAATTTGCACAATTAGGCTAAGATGTTTACCAGCGTATTAGTGACAGGTTGCAAGCCCATCGCCTAACAGTACTACAAGCCTTTATTCCCTTAGTCGTCCCTTACGACATCCATGGGAAGACATGGAGTGGCACTATTCTAACTCGGCAACCACACGAGGAACACGCTAAATAAGACTGAATAAATAAAAAATCACGCAGCCACATTCATAATTATTATCAAGAGTATAGTCTTTCTTTTTAATTCTAAACCCTAGCTAAGTAGATTACTAATTATTATGATATGAAAAGACTTACCTTGATTTAATAAACCACTCGATAGCACGTCTAAAACCACACTCAACACAATTTAGTCCACAGATCAAATCTGCCAGATGCAGTTTCAACACTTCCCCGTAACGGTCCACAGTGTCCTCGCTGGCTCCGCGGCACGTGCGTCGCTCGCGCTGGGCGGGCGGGTCTGGCGCTGGGCGGGGCCGCAGGGCGGGCGGATGGGCGGGACGGGTAAATATTTAATGATACCATAATGGATTCTGGCTTTCGGGCGGATTTATTCACGTTTTGCAATTCGGGGATCTATTTTCAAGAGGAAAACGTAGTTAGGTTTTCAAACGAACATATTTTGTCTATTGAAGCTCTTTTTGGTTCTGTAATTTTAAACCGAGTTTGAAACTCAAAAATGTATTTTTTCATCAAACCCATACATGCGTGTTATCTGTGAACCCCCCCCCCCCCCACTCCTGTAACTTCTAAACTAAGAGAATGATAAAAGTAAAAAAAAAATATGATGTACATTACCATGCAAACTTCCACCGCAAATTGGTTTGAACGAGATCTAGTAAGTAGTTTTTTTAATACGTCATGAATCGTAAACCGCAATTTACCTTTCACGGAACCCTTCATGGGCGAGTCCGACTCGCACTTGGCCGCTGTTTGTTCTTGTAGTTACCGATACCAGTTGTATAGGTGAAAAACTGAAGTCCTCTTGTATATGTACAGTGCGACACAAACGAGTAGAAATTAAATAAAATGGAACTAAAAAAAAACCATTATAAATTGTTGCCATGTTTGTAAATTAATAAAAATGCGAAAAAACAAACATTAGCAGTAAAGTTATCAGACGTGGAAGTTAAAGAATCAACTGAAACTAAATTTCTTGGTATTACCATTGACGATAGATTCTCCTGGGAGGGACACGTAAACAATGTGTGCAGTAAAATAAATTCTTTTGCTTACGCGTTATGGCGGCTTGCAAGAACTTGCAATAAACATGTTGCCATACAGGCGTATCACGGCTGCGTGTCCTCCTTGCTCAGATATGGTATTCTTCTATGGGGAAACTCGCAATATGTGAAACGAGTTCTAATATCGCAAAAGCAGTGCATCAGAGCAATATGCAACGTAAATGTAATGAGTTCATGTCGTCCGTTATTTAAGGAATTGCGATTGCTTACTGCTCCATCCATGTATTTGTTTGAATTGTTACTGTTCGTGAAATGTCATCCAGACTACTTCACAACTTGTGGAGATACTTGTAAGCATCGCACTAGGTATCCGAACCGTCTAGTAATACCCGCCAAACGTACTAGGTTATATGGTAAGAGCACATACTGTATGGCCATAACTGTATACAACAAGTTACCTGAGACACTAAAAAAACTGCCTCTAAATAAATTCAAACGAGACCTCAAAATCTGGCTTATACAAAAATGCTTTTATTCGGTGGATGAGTATCTAAACGACGGAGACAAAAACTAAATTATGTAGGTAGGTGAAATTTGGTTATAAAAATGTAGTGTGGGTACATAGAAATGTCTTCGAAGCTCCCCTCTATATATATTTAGACTTAGATTGACATGCTGTTATACACTTTGTTTTTTAATTATTATTTATCCTGTACACTTTATTTGAAATTTAATCAGTAAAATTATGAATTATTTTGTAAAATTTTACGTGCTGCCCTGGCGGCCAAACATGTGATACCTAATTACTAACCTAAGACCTGTATGTATATACCATGTTTTATGTAAAATAAATGATTGATTGATTGATTGATTGATTGATTGATTAAGCATTTCACGTCAAAAATGTGACAGTTACCTAGAAACGGGCGCCCTTATTTAATTTATTTTGTATCGCACTGTAGTTGTGTACAAAACTTATATTGAATTTACGTCAAATTCCAAATATAGAATGTCAAACGGTCTATACAGATGTGTTACAACTACATGCAAGAGGTCATTTACTTAAGATTTTCACCTATACCCTAACCTAACCTAACCTAATCTAATCAATCGCCTATTATACCAAACTGTTTATTAATGTAATGTACTAGCTGTTCCCGTGCCCACTTGTTTGGGAAATAATAGTACATTATTGCACAGACCGGGGAATAGGCCGTTGCGGGACGGGTAGAGTTAGCGTGGCCGAGACGTAGTCGAGGTCGCGCTATATACGAGTCCAGCAACCGCCCTTCCCGGCCGAGGCTTGTATAGTGCTTTTCTCCAACAATGCGAGGAAATTTAACACAATTAATAATATTAAACACAGTCCCAACATTTCCTTGAAAAAAGAGAACAGAAACATACGATTTAGTATGACACTGAAATAAAGCATTAAATAAAATCACAAATTTTAACGTAATAAATTTAATTTGAATAAAATATAGTTTAAGTTTAAACAACAAAATTTATTACGTTTTATGTTATTTCGGTAATTTATTTTTCATCACACTTGCTCGTAAATGGTGTTATTCCATGCCTGTATACAGAAGGACAATGGCCTAAATTATTCCCGCGGGAATTATAGCGAGTTTGTCATCCCTAGGGAGTAATGACTTTCTTTTTAAAATTTGCAACTTTTTCGTACATCATTTCTGACTAAGGAGGTTTAATTTTCAGCCAAAAATTAAATCGGTTTCTAATTTCATCTTTGAAAATTAGCTATAGACTAACTTACATTACACAAAACCTATACGCTTCATTAAACTTCATTATTTTTATACCTATTTCAAGTTTATATCAACATTTATCATTAATTTTAGTAATTATACATTTTTATCAAATTGGCTAAATCTGGCTCGAATCCAGGTCGAAACTAAACGCAGTTATTATCTGTGGTAGAGGTCACAAAAAAATATCGTTTCCATTTACGTTCCCGTTCGTCAAAAGTTATTTCTTTATATTTTGCAGAGTTAAAGTGTTTTCTCTTTGTTTTTTTCCTCGCAAATGTGATGAAAACCATTGTGTGTATCACAGGCAGTAAGGGGATTACTAACTCGAGTCATTAAAAGCCCTCCGCCTTCGGCGTCGGGCTTCTAACACTCTCGTTAGTAATTCCCTTCATACTACCCTTGATGCACAATGTACTATTGTTTATGAAAGCAATTTCTATTTTAAAAAAGTCAAACCATAATACACTAGACCTTCTCCTCCTTCTTCTACCTATTAAATACGTTGTAAACGCTGCGCTGTTTGAAAAGGCTTAACTTTTTAGTCTATGACATTTAAAAAGTAAAATATGCAAGGAAGAATTTTGATTGCACGAGTGTTTGGCTGTTTGGAGATAGTTATAGTTAGTAAAACACCAGGTACGTAATGAAATTTCATACATTTTCGCGGCCGCTGCGGTTGGTAAATAATGACATTGTTTTTTTTAATTTTGCCTGGGCCTGGAACTAAGAACTTCGCGGGCTGATTTTACAACAGTAAGGTTAACATTTCCGAGCATGTGGGAGAAAACATTTTTTTCACAACACTGCTCGGAAATATGGGCATAGATGGTCTTGTTTGGGGTCACAAAACGTCACTTATAAGGACAGACCATGAATGTTTTTGTCGGCGTGTTTGCTGATTGGTCGAGAACATTGTTGTCCAACTTTAAGAACCAATGAAAATAAATCAGTCAATTTTTGTGTCATAGTTCCTTAAAATGAAAAATTGAAATCGACCAATCAGAACACACCATTTTGTGTCGTAAAATATTAGGTGTATTTTTGCTTAAAGATACACAGACTAAAAACTTATGTCACTGCTTTTTTTTTAAATGTAATTCAAACTTGGCCCCTGATCTCGAACCACTAGAGATGAATTACATGGGAGATATGGCGAAACAAATACAATTTTATGTGGAGTTGACATCTTCATCTCGCATGTTAGTTTATTAATCTTGAGTGCCACGAGAATAGGGGTCCAGATTAAAAAAAAGTTATCTATGGTAAAATTGGCGGTGATGTCACATTAACATGAATTGAAATTCGAGTTTTGAATATGATTTTTTATTTTATTTTCTCTCAGTAGTTGTGAAAAGCACTATGTCTGCCTCGGTAGAAAGTGCAATTTATGGACTCGTACACTAGAGGGCCTCAACTAAGTTTCGGCCCTCTATATGACTCGTCCAAAAATCGCGTACTTTCTATCCTCTGCAACAATGTACTATTTGTGTTAATATATAGCCTATGACACTCGCAAATAACGTGGCTTTCGATTGGTAAAAGAATTTTCAAAATCGGTTCAGTCGATCCCGAGATTACCCCGACAACGTCACAAACTTTACCTCTTTATAATATTGGTATAGATTTATTGTGTTAAATATCGTTAAAAAACTTGAATAAGAGTTCCTTACCTTTTTTAGGGTTCCGCACCAAATACTGAAAAACTGAACGTTTACTAAAATATGACTTTGTCGTCCGTCAGTCTTTCCGTCCGTTTGTCCGTCGGTCTGTCCAGTCAAGTCAAGTTACGATGAGGGGTTGTATCTAATTAATTGTTGTTTGATATTATGCAGAAAAACCGGTCAAGTGCGAGTCGGGTTCGCGCACCGAGGGTTCCGTACCACCGCACATTAGGTACCTATTATTATATTCCGATTTAAATCCGATTTCGAATCGAATCAGCGCGAGCCCGGCTCACGCTTGACCATTTTTTAGTATTGGTTGTTTTCTTTAGGGTTTGTATTATAATCATACCAAGTTTAACGCTTGTGTTTCACCGTTTTTACGATACCTACAACCTAAATAAAAATACCTATTTGGAGCCTGCCGTTTGGCAAAAATATGTTAGCCAAATGTATCGTTCCCAACTTTTTCATTTGCCAACCCAATGTTGTATAATTTTTTCATGCGGGCTCCACATGCTTGGCAAACAACACAAACACCAAACACATGCTTCGGCATTTCGGCACCCAACACAAATACGCATTCCCATGCTTGTCGAGCGTGCTAGTATATTCCGGATTGGCAAACACGTTTGCCGAACATCCTTTGATTTGTGCAAAAAACCGACACCAACGCCGATCACTGGCGAACACAAACACAAACAGGCAAACACCCGTCCTCATGTTCGTGTTGGTTGTTTGGTGTTCGCTGTTTGCCATTATTTGCCAAGCGCGTGGAGCGGGCATCAGAGTTTACAGTTACAGAAAACAAAGCGGGTTGGCAAATGAAACGGTTGGAAAACGATACGTTTGGCAAACATATTTCGCCGAAACAACGGTAACCCACCTTTATTATCTCACTTTCGTATAAAAAAAAAACTTGAATCCGATGGAATGATCCCCGCGAGGGACAAGTACAGTCGAGTTCATAAATATGTATACACTTTAGTACCTTGTCACTTTAATCGCTGTGACAATTCATATAATGGCAGTTTAAACATGACATTAAATAGACAAGGTACTAGAGTGTACACATATTTATGAACTCGACTGTACCTCACAGCACTCTCCAGGTCAATTAAAAAAAACAACATCGTTTATAAAACACAACAGTTTATTGTATATTCAAAACCTCTCGCCGGCAGCGCGCCACCCGCAGACTAGCGTCGACAAATAACAACACGATACGACATATACCGATCACTGATCACCTCCCGCGTAGGGTTGCCATTTAGAAATTTGAAAAGTCCTGACAAAAACCCGGACATTTCGATAAAAATCCGGACTTTTTAGTCACGCAATAGAAGATTTATTGTTTGATTGTAAAAGATTTTATTGTTTTTAGATAAATGAGAAGTTAATAAATATTAACAGTTATCTGATATAACTTATAATATGTAGTTTTATTATTCATATTCTAATTTTAAATAAAAACCGGACAAATCAAAGAGCCGGACAAAGTCCGGACTAGACAAAAAGTCCGGACGTGTCCGGACTTATCCGGACGGATGGTAACCGTACTCCCGGGCCCGTATTTTGGTCGCCTTTAGGATAGAAGTACCCTTTTTGGCCACTTTAGGTCGAAATAAGTATCAAAAATACTGTTAAATTAAAAATAATATTCATAAATAGTTAAGACTGAAGATTATATAATAAAATATAAAAACATTTGCGTAATTTCATAATTGTTTAGATGTTAGTTAAAATTTAGAGTGACCAAAAAACGGTGTAAAGATGGCCAAAACTGGTACTTCTTCCCTATCGCGGTGGATAAAGCATTCGTCACACTCGCACGTACGTACTGGTCAGACAGTGACGGATGCTTTGTCCACGTTTACACATCGATGAACACGACTATAATACTGCCCTTCCACGGAAAAAGGGCACATCTCCTATAAGAGTTGTATTGCACTTCCAACCTTATTATAACTTTAGAGAGTTTAATATGCTTCTGTGAATTAATAGGGAATATGCATGTTTTTTTTACAGCTTCAATAAAAGCTGATTCATGTTACAAACAATTGAGTTTTTTTTAATAGCCTTAAAAATAACCAAGATATAAGCCAATCAAGATTCGTTATCTGGGTAATTCTACTAGCGTTTCAACCGCTATCACTTTCCTGGTCGCATTATTGACCATTTCGCTGTAGGATCGGATTACCATTTTCATTTATTTTCTAGTATTTTCTTCAAAACAACTCAAAATGGTAATCCGATCCTACAGCGAAATGGTCAATAATGCGACCAGGAAAGTGATAGCGGTTGAAACGCTAGTAGAACTATTCCATCTCTTTCTAACAAAACAGTATTTAACGTGGAGTTTATATGGCCGAACTACACAATGACGTCACCGGTGCACTTCTTTAATATTTATTGC
Organism: Acleris literana; assembly: GCA_946894065.1. Classification (NCBI taxonomy): domain Eukaryota; kingdom Metazoa; phylum Arthropoda; class Insecta; order Lepidoptera; family Tortricidae; genus Acleris; species Acleris literana. The sequence continues at coordinate 174,822 of OX335695.1, forward strand.
TTTATATAATGCTCGACTAAGTAGTAACCATTGTAATATATTTAAAAAATGAGTGACTGCTGAGTTTCTTGCGGCGTTTCTTCTCAGCAGTGATCTTCTCTTGGGAAGCGCTGGTAGATTCTTGACGTGTAAAAGTGCCCCTGCGGCCTACTTGCTGAATAAATATATTTTATCTTTTTTATCTTTTATCTTTATCCTCGGATCTCTCTGTCTAATTAGCAGTTTAAAATGCTTGTATCATCCGTATTTCTTGGCCGATTTAAATTTTAATTTCACTTTTGGTGATCTCTTTTACGGTATTTTCATATTTCGTTGAGAAATGCGATTTAAAATATCCATGCACATTCCCTGTTGTACTTGGGCCTCTTCTCAGGAGGGGGCAGGATACCGCTGGGCTCAAAATAAAGCATGCGCCAGACGGCATTCTACCACAGTTTCTACCACCTGACCTTGTTAGTAAACAGTGGTTTTAAACCATGTAGCCAGTGGTTTTAAACTAAATTTCGATTGACCTTTAAACGCCCTTGGTAGACGGGCGTGCGCTTCAAACCATTGGCAGAAACAGTGGTAGAATGCCGTCTGGCCGCTTGCTGTAAACCATTTGCTTCTACCGCGCTTCTACCGAGGTCACCTGGCAGAAACTGCGGTAGAATGCCGTCTGGCGCATGCTTAAACATACATTTTACAGTACAATTAGCGACCCGCCCTCGCTTCGCTTCGGTTACTGTAAGTTCTCTGTAACACCCGCACATAATCCAGACTTTATTATACATTAAAACCCCTCCGTCCACTAGGATCCATTGCTAGGATCCACTAATGGCGTCAAGTGGACTTTTTGTACATTCAAATCCATTAATGGAGTAGAGTGGTAATATGCGTAATCCATACCTTTGAAATTAAACTGGCCGTCACTTGCATCCAACGGGAAACGGTTGTGTTGTTCTGGTGTTGCCACACAAAAGGTTTTTAAGCGTGACTTCATATTGTTTTTATTTATTTTTTATTTTTCTTCTAAATAGTGTACAACATTGTCGCTAGTGTTTGTAATGTTATCTGTTAATTGTTTACTGTTACCCGTTTTATGTTTAATTTAGGTTAGTTTTTAAGTCAGGGTCCCTCTGAAAATCAGCGGCTCAATACTGAGAGGGGTCCTATTCAACATAATGTCCACCTTTAACTTTTTTTTTCTATTGTTTTTCTTCTGTGTGTGTTGAATAAATATTTTCTATTCTATTCTATTCTATATTGTATATTTAAAGCCATTTCGATTCGTTTACACTTTTTAATACTCTGGAATCCATCAATGGATTCTGTTGCACTCTTAATTACACTTCAATCCATCAATGGATTTTATTAAACTTTTAATACACTTGATTCAATCAATGGATGGATACTCGTGGACATTTAGTATCCATTGATGGATCCCGGTATATAAAAAGTTCAATAGAATCCATTCATGGATCTTTGTAGACTTCATAGTATATTTAAATCCATTGATGGATCCCAGCGTCTTAAAAAGTGTAAACGACTCCAAATGGATTTAAGTGTACATTAAAGCCCACGCGACTCCATTAATGGATTTGAATGTACAAAAAGTCCACTTGACCCCATTAATGGATCCTATCGATGGATCCTAGTGGACGGAGGGATCAAACCTCCCTCTTGAATCACTCTACCTAGTTATGAAAACCGCATTTAAATCTGTCGCGTAGTTTGAAAGATATACGCGTACATACAGACGGACAGACGGCGGGCGGGAAGCGTTGTTTTATACTATATAAAGATACCATAGACGACTATTTCATTCTTTCACCCTTTTTCAAGAAGCGTTTTTGTGCTTAAAAGCCATTCACAAACCGTGCATCTTTCGGCAAAATAACACGTAAAACAATAATTCTAATTGTGAATATGTTATATCTTATCAAATTGACACGTTAAAACACTGCATATATAAAAACACTAATAAATATCTATCGAATATACAAAATATCTATAATAATTCTTATTTGTGTAAGTTTATTGTCGCGTATTAGCTCCAGTCGAGACGGCACATCAGCAACGTCACCGATGCACCGTAGAACCCTGTCACAATGACAGCGTCAAGTCACCAGTAAGAATTCAAGTCAAAATACTTATAAGACTTTCTGCGACAAGGGTTATACTTATGTACAGAGTTCGGAATAGGTAGTGCCTATTTACCTAAACTTCGCGGAAGGACATAACTAGGAGTGGCTACAACCACCAAAAATAATTAATTCTTATATTTGAATGCGGGATTTCCCGGGATTGACTGTATGACTCTAAAGGCTTAATACATTTAACTGTACTTATAAATCAGGGTCGCAAACAGCAGGTAGTAAGTACACGGCTGAAGTCGCCGCATCATCTATTTTTGTTGAATACATTCTATACGATATTTATAATTATAAATAAATCAACTAAAAAAGATAAAATTTCAGGCTCCCTTGATTCAATTTGATCTATATTATATTGTTTTATGACTGATTGTTATTTCAAGATAAATAAATAAATAATATGCAATATAGCAAGATTTATAAGTAAAGTTAAATGTATTAAGCCTTTAGAGTAATACAGTCAATCTCGCGAAATCCCGCATTCAATAATAAGAAATAATTATTTTTGGTGGTTGTAAACACTCTTAGTGACGTCCTCCCGCGAAGTTTAGGTAAGTAGGCACTACCTATTCCGAGCTCTGTATGTATGAACAATTATTGGTTGAGTTAACTCTCAGATTCTCATTACTATTTGCCGGAAACACGAGATTCCCTCGGGAATAGTGCCAATTTTCGTAATAAATATGGTCCAGTCTCATATTGACCAATATAAATCACTTAGTAATACGCAAATTGCCCTATACGTATAATGCCAACACGAGCGATCAGTCGCAAAATGACCTATGTTAAATAACACGCAAAATGACCAAACGCAAACATGAGGTAGGTTTAGGTTATGTTAGTTGTTCAGCAGGCCCGAAGGGCCAAACCATCCAGAAAAAGGAGCTCCGCCATAGCGGAGCTCCGTCGTCTCCGTTAAATTTGAATTAGAAATAGGAATCATTGGTCAGTAGTGGGGGAGGAGGGCAATGGTCATAAAGCGTATTGGTCAATTTACGTGTCATTCTGCGTAGATATAACTTAAATTTGAAATGATCGTAATGCGTATTCAATATGCGTAAAGAAGATAAATAGGACTAGTTCCTGTTTCTATTTTCAAACTTAACAAGAGTGCCACATATTAAAAAGCGTATCACTTCATTTGTCCGGATTTCAATTGCCATAATTATATCACTTGCCATAATATTCATTTGCCATAAAGGCATTTTTTGTGAAACCATAATCCTTTCAGGTATTTTTTACATGCCATCGTATAGAGCCCAATAGGTTAGGTGAGGGTGATGGCACCAGTGTTGAACACTTTTAGCTGACAGGCACCAGTAATGGACGGGAGCCCTTTCTTTCCCATAATTTTATTGGTTATAATGTAATTGTTGACATAATTTTTGATAGTCATAATTTTTTATATCGCTGATACTGTAAACTTTTCAGAAGTTCTGAAATATGTAACGTGTAGACAAGGCTAGGTTAGGTTAGGTTTGATTTATAAAAATCCTGAAAAAGTAAGAGTTTCTTTAAAAAAAACACGTTATGACTTGCGATAGTTATGACCTAAAGCACATTATGACTAAAAATAATTATGTCAGTCAATATAGACCCGTAATGGACATGTAGCTCTCAATTCAAATGTCATACAGTCCTTAAGTTCATCGTTGCAAAGCCAATGAATTTTATCTTCTGCAAAATAAGAATCAATTGCCCATCATTGGGTCCGTCAGGTCTCGGTTAGTTTTAAAACAATTCTGAATAGTTCACGGTCTCACAAAAAATACCTTTATGACAAATGAATAGTATGGCAAGTGTACAATTATGGCATTTGAAATTCGGACAAACGATAGAGAACCATTACAAAGACTATTCAGTTCGTCAAAATGAGTATTGAGTACAAAATACTTGATTTTAATGTCTAATATTGCTAACTAAATACAAGGCACGCACAAAACCACCTAAACTCGAACACATTTCAACAAAAAATACTCTTTCATAATATTATACAATATATTATATACAAATATAAAAATGTTGCAAACGTTGAAACAGCAAACTTGTGGGAAAATTCATGCTTGCTCATATGGCTTGACATTTCACTCGTTGGGATTACAAATAAAAAAAATAAGTATGTTTATTCTTGCCTAGGGTTGCCAACCCTAGTATGTAATATAGTATCGTACTATATTAGGGAATCAAATATTATATTTCTAAAATAAAATAGTAGGCGAAACTACTATATTTTGCGTAAAGCGGAACGCAGCCTTAATCTTTTTTTAAAGCCCGCTCTTCTCTACACGCAGAGCAACAAAAAATATTCAATAAAAAAAAATGTTTCGCCATGTACTATTTTATTTTTTATTTTTTTGCCATCAACTATATTTTTTAGAGGGAACAGCTTCGAAAATACAATATTTGATAGAATAAGTCGGTGCGTTACCCATCGTACACGCCGAGAACATAGAATAGGACTCTGGGAATTCGTGTCAGATTTTCCAGCTGACATTTATTTATTCTAAACTGTTTACTCGATTAAATTCCTTTGTTTTTATGGAACTAGTACAATTTTTTTTTTTAAATTAGTCTGTCCAGCTTCCTACTTTTGTGCAAAAAATAATGAATTATAAGGTCTGTTCATTCTTACTTGTCTTATATAGTAGACAACTTTCTAACCTCAAAATGAACCTTTTTTGGCTAAAAATAAATGTTTAAAAAAACAAAAAACCGCCTTCAAAAAGCAAAAAATAACTTCTTTAAAATGGTAGGTAAATAGGTCAGTCCAACTGAAGTCTGCTTTTGGTTAAAATATTGTTGGACGCCGACTTCAGTTGGACTGACCTATTTACCTACCATTTTAAAGAAGTTATTTTTTGCTTTTTGAAGGCGGTTTTTTGTTTTTTTAAACATTTATTTTATTTTATACTTTTTAGTGATCCTATTTATCCTGTTACGTAGCTCCACTTCTAAATATTAATAAGAAACTATAGAACATTTCAAGCTCGCCGCAGACAACGCCGCGGGAATGTCATAGTCATATTTAAACCTAAATGTGCTTCGTCATAGTTGCTCAACTTCCTTTATCGAAATATCTTATCGCCACCCTTGAAATAGGTACCGTTAAGGAGTTCCGGTGGCCATCTATGGTCTTCATCATCAGTTCCACTTCACCATATAGTACTTTTCAAAAGCAAATGCATGAGTTACAGTGAAAAATACCAAAATCGCTATAGGTGTGCCTATAATATTTGAGGAGTTCTCTTGATTTCTCCATGATCTCATCATCAGATCCTGACGTGGTGACAATGGGACCAACTAGAAAGTATACCCATTCGAACAACGAAAAAGTTTTTCAAATCGGTCCAGTGGTCTTCGAGTAATCGGGGAACATACATAAAAAAAAAAAAAAAAAAAAAAAAAAACCTGACGAATTGAGAACCTCCTCCTTTTTTTGAAGTCGGTTAAAAACAGCTGCTATTTTAAACAAAATAAAGCAATCACAGACAATACATAGCCAAGTGATGTCCATAATGTTTATTCAGTTTACTTTATTTACGATAAAAGAGCTGTTTTAACCAAAAAAGGTACATTTTGAGGTTAGAAAGTTGTTTATTATATAAGACAAGTAAGAATGAACAGACATTATTGTTTTTAACAACAATAGCAAAACATCATCATCATCATCAGCCGCAAGACGTCCACTGCTGGACAAAGGCCTTCCCCAAGGTTTTCCACAACGATCGGTCCTCTGCGGCTGTCATCCAGCGGTTTCCCGCCACCTTTATCAGATCGTCGGTCCACCTTGTGGAAGGCCTGCCGACACTTTGTCTCCCGGGTCGCGGTCGCCACTCTAGAACCTTCCCGCTCCAACGGCCATCGGTTCTACGAGCAACGTACCCCGCCCACTGCCACTTAAGGTTTGCAATTCGGAGCTATATCAGTTACTTCTCTCCACAAGTGGGTCTTAAAATGAACATGGACAAGACGAAAATCATGTCAAATGTCCATGTTGTACCCACTCCTGTCAAAGTTGGAGACTCTACTCTCGAAGTTGTTGACGACTATGTATACCTAGGACAAAGAATCCAGTTAGGTAAGTCCAACTTCGTGAACGAGGTCCATCGTAGCAAAACATAGGAAAGTTAAACGAACGCAAATGAATAGACCCTCAAGTTGGTTCTTTCAACGCTGTACGCATACAAATATCACTTGATAAGCGAGTAGCCACTAACACTAATTCAACAAATATACAATACTTTTGATATGAGTAAACCAACTATCTGGCAGTCAATATCGTCGTCTCTTTCTCTTCCAGCAGTCGGTAAGACCTCGTGCAATTTTCGCCCGAGTCGCTACTACCCACTAACGCTAAAGCAGCATCTTGCACTCGTGTGATCTGGTGTGTGGTAAGACAGAAGGTAAAATAACGACCATAGAGGGATATCACTTTGTTCCTCTGGGTTGGCAGTGCATTTGAAATCTTTATTAGTGTTCCGTACCAAAATGGTAAAAAAGGAACCCTTACGGTGAGACTTGTCTATCTGTCTGTCTGTCTGTATGTCACAGGAGTTTTTCTGAGAAACTATAGAAGCTATCAACTTTGGCATAGTTGTATAACTCGCTTGCCCGTACGAGTATCTGTTTTTAGTACAAAAAATTGTTTCTTTTTCCTAAATGTTTGAAAAGGGGTCAAAAATGGGGGGTTGAAAAATGAAAGAGATTTGATTATGGCAAACAGGGTATCACATGAATGGACTAAGTCTGCATATTTCAAAACTATTTTTTTTATAATGTTCCGTGACGTACTTTCTGTTTACAGCCAAAATTTACAAAAAATTAACGTCATCTCCGAAGTTTATTGACCAAAAAATCTGAAAAATTCCTGATTTTAAGATAATTATTTTACGCGAAAAATAAAATTAAGTCAAACTTTACAGTTTTGGAAAATCATCAAAAAAACTTTAAAACTCTGTATTCAAATTTAGGATAGTCAAAATGGACCTTATTGCATAGATAATAAAGTTCATAAAAAACCAGTATTTTCTTTTGCGTTTTCCAACCATATTATCTTAAATACGGAACCCTCGGTGCGCGAGTCCGACTCGCACTTGGTCGGTTTTTTATAGACATTTTAGTCCACAGTCCTCGCAGCACTCTTAGCGATATTTTCCATGAGCGGATTCGCTTTCCGTAAACTATAAAAAATTCAGGAGCTATTATAAAACTGTATTTGAGTAGTATATAATTAGATTATGTTATAGCCTCGTAAGGCCCACGTCAAATCGCGATAGTTCAAAAACGAATCTTGTGTCAGTCAAGTTACGTTTGAAGTAATTTTGACATATGTCCTACATATAGGCCTTTGGTTCTTGGGAGGATATTTATTGTTCCAAAACACAGTAAACCCTGTATAGGCTAGCGGTGCCGTTTGGTGCCGTATGTCGTAGTTAGAATTTGTGATATATTGTTCTATACATTAAAATTGAAAATAAATTAAAATAATCGAACAATTCAGACTATAATGGATTAACCTTGTAAACCACAGTGTGCATAATCAACGCAATGTAATTTAAACTATGTAGCTATGGGAATAAGGTACATTTTCGTATCTTCATAAACTGAAAATCGCATTATCGAACAATCGTAACTGAACTTTATTACCTTGATGGTAGATTCAAAGTCGCACTCAAAAAACTCCCTGTTTGTACTACGGTGGGCCTTACGAAGTTCAGTTAGCGCTAAAGCTGAGAACTGTTAGCGCTCTCACAAGACTCCCGCGTCGTCCCGAGTTACAAGCACACTGCTTAAAGGGCCATTCTTCTTTTTGATGCCTAAGAAAACGTCCCTTAACGTGAACGTTTGTTTAAAGCAGTGTTTTTCAACCTTTTTCATGGCACGACCACCAGGGGTGGCATGAAAAAATATTTCGCGACCCCCCGACTCTTCGCTTTTTGATCATGATTGTTATTTTGTTATAAATATTCATTCCCTACGACGTTTTAATGCGTCTCCTTCCTTTTGCTAAAATTCTCTGAATTAATCTATATTTTTAAGATTTTTTTTATTTTTTTACAGAGGTAGTTCTCTCGACCTCTTGCGACCCCCCAACAAAAACTTCGCGACCCCCCAGGAGGTCGCAACCCACAGGTTGAAAAACACTGGTTTAAAGTAATTTCATTAGTAAAGTAATGACATCAGAAACGCACACAATTTTCAGATTTTGATCTACGTTCCTGAATAATGTTTTATACCAAATTTTGTGGGGTTGGGTAAAAAAGGCTAATATAGTAACGCAGTCGTTATTTGCAAGGGGACGTGGAGACTGGTAACGCAGTCGTAATTTGAGCAGAAAATTCTTGATTTATTATAGAAAAAGAACAAAAATTGCGGTAAATTTACAGTAAAAAGTGAGACCTGGTTAAGACTTAACGTGGGGTTCCTGTAAAATAATCTCAAGATATGTACGATTTTTTAAATGGATCTTAAATTTTCATTTCTATTTTAGGCATCGAAGAGTAGAATGGCCTAAAACATATTTTTTTTGGTAATCGCCTGAAGGGCCAAAGACGAAAGTCCTTGCTTTTGTTTGCTGTTATTAATTAATTACTTTAGAAAAAGAAAAAGGGGCAGAGGTGAAAATCCCTTCCGGAGACCTGGGAATGGAGGGCCCAGGTACTGCCGGGCTCGCACCGGCTAAAAACACCAATGCCCCTATTACCAACTAGAATTTAGACTCCCGCGGACACCACCCCAGCCAGTGCTGAAAGGCCGGAGGAGAAAGTCCTTCCTCCGTTTACTTTTCCGCGGGGTTTTTCCAAAAAGGGGGAACCCCCACTCCTAGGATTGGGATGGGGGGAGACTTATAGCTATGTGGGTCGCGGAGTGGGAATCCTGACGCATGCATGCTTACAGACTACGGGCTTCCTTTCTTTTGCCCGACAATGGAAGGGTTGGAGATATTTTTTGGACCGCTTGTGTGGCTGTGGACACCATCTTTACGGGAGGGCTACCCTTTTTTGAGGCTTGCTTAAAAACAATATTTAGAACGTTCAGACTCAAACATATACTCTTAGTTAAACCTACTTGCACAATTGACCATAGCTGCAATCACCCCACTGTTGGGCAGAACTTTTTTCGCATCGTTTCAATTTTCGTACTCTCCTTTAGAATAACTTTCTGCATAAGTCTTGTACTAAATCAAGCACTTTACACGATGCAACAGTGTAAATTGAACTCGTCGATACCTATTTTCGGTACGTCATTTGGTCCTTCGTCCCGGACCAATCTCTTCTCGTTTCGAACCTCACGCCACAACGTTGACACCTACAGCGAGCAGGGACTCCTTGTGCTTCGAGCCGGATCCTCAATCAAACCTTTAACAATGATGTCACTATTAAATATTCGTGCAATGGAATACCCTATACGGGCGTTTCTTTAAAAGTTTGTACCTAAAATTAAGAAACGTTAACTTTTCCGCTGAGTTACGAAAATTAGTTATACTTGTTATAAGATAAATGGTGGTATCTCAGACAAAACTCCTGTAGCAAGTGCAAGCATATTACTAACGGGTGAGGATTGAATCTACTTCATTGTTGAATTAGAGATACTGCTAATTGGCGCTGAGAGGTAGTATATAAATGTACGACTAATTTTCGTAACTCAGCGGAAAAGTTAACGTTTCTTAATTTTTGTCCTTAACTAGGTACAAACTTTTAAAGAAATGCCCATACAGGGTGACTGGATATTCGATACAAACCTTTTAAGGAGGAATAGTAGAGCTCATTTGCAGCAAATTAGGTCATGTAGTACCCTGGCCGAAAATTATTCGTTTCTGAGATATTCATAGTTTTAATCTGAATTTTGGTGAAGTTTCCTTATGTTCATGTCAACAAAAATCCTTTTCACAACACTGCTCGGAAATATGGCCATAGATAGTCGTTTTCTCCATACTAAGTGAAAAATAAACACGGGAACACCCAGCATGGAGAAAAACTCAGATTAAAACAATGAATATCTCAGAAACTAATAATTTCGGCCAGGGTACTACATGACCTAACTTGCTGCAAATGAGCTCTACTATGCCTCCTTAAAAGGTTTGTATCGAATATTCAGTCACGGTGTCTGTCTCAATTACAGAGTAGTTGTTTCACTAATCTTTACTAATACTAGTTTACTACTAGTTGGTCTACTAGTTGGTTGGTTGGTAGGCACTTTGAACCATATGAAAAAGGTACTGACCAGTCGAAGCCTCAAAATTGACCTGCGTACTCGCCTCCTCTGTTGCTACATTTGGCTAATCCTCTTGTACGGATGCGAGGCTTGGACTATTAAGGAAGCACTCAAGAAACGTCAATCGCCTTTGAAATGTGGTGTTATAGGCGAATGCTAAGGATTAGTTGGACGCAGAGGGTGACCAACGAAGACGTCCTACAACGTGCCAGGCAAAAGCGACGTCTCTGGAATATTATCCGTCAGAGAAAACTGGCGTACTTGGGACATGTGTTGCGACATGACCGATACAGTCTTTTGCAACTGATCATGATGGGTAAAGTCGCCGGGAAGAGACGCGTAGGCCGTAGAAATAAATCCTGGCTGAGGAACCTACGGGAGTGGACAGGAATCGCGAGTGCTGCCCATCTATTTCGCCTCGCGAGAGATAGACTGCCAACCTTCGCTAAGTCAAAGAGGCACCTTAAGAAGAAGACTAGTTGGTCAAGGTCACTCACCCGCGCTACTGCAGCGTGAGCGCCACGTCGCGCAGCGCGCTCTTGATGGCGTCGTAGGTGGCGAACGAGATGCCGACCGCCACCGGGCCCTTCACCCAGTTCATGCTGAGCCCCTTGAAGAAGCCGCGCCAGCCCTCTTCGCTGCAAACACCAGAGTTTCTACTTTAACAATTCTTAAGTTAAGAATCTACAATCAAAAAAAAACTACGTGGCAGAGTGATGGTAAAAAAACCGGTCAAGAGCGAGTCCGGGCCGCCGCACCGTACGTAGTATATTATTCTTATTTAAATTCCATTTCGAGTCTTATCAGCGCAAGCCCAACTCGCACTTGGCCAAATTTTAGTAAAAAAAAAGGCATTTACTATAAAATAATAAATGAAAAATACGCAGATTTTTTTTTATGTATCGGCACCTCACTTACTATTTCAGTTTATTGAAAATAATAATGTAAGTAAATCCACCGTGATAATATATATTCTGAAAAAAAAAACACCTGTCTATTACGGTTCAAAAGTTCAGCTCTTTAAAGTTAGGACGGACGGAACGATACTTAGTAAACTGCTTCGTATCTTGTTTTACAAGTTAATCGTATTACTGAGTAACCTGTAGACGACGCGCAGCGTGTGCACGATGGAGCGGTACTTGTAGGTGCCGTCGGCGCGGCGCGGCGCGGTCTGCAGGCGGCGCCGCGCGATGTCGAGCGGGTACGACGCCGTCTGCCCCAGCGCGCCCGCTGCGCCGCCGAACACCACGTTCATCATCGCGCCCTGCTGCTTGCCGAACTGATCTACAACAAATATCATGATACTTCATTTTGATGTTTGGTTGTGTAATGTTTCATTTACAGTTTAACCGAAACAAATGAACATGGAAACAATCTGGCTGTTGCGATGACAAGTGAAGTAAAACGCGTTGTGTCAGAATGACTGTATCAGGAATCGAAAGAACTATGTAAAATAACGAGAACGAGCGATGTATGACAATGGCAGAGTAAGAAATCAAAAGATCTAAGCGAACTCACGAGGACGCGAGATGTGTCAGGATGGCCGTGTCAGAAATCAAAAGAACCAAGCGAAGTCACGAGGACGCGAGATATGTCAGGACGGCCGTATCAAAGGCAAAAGAACTAATCAAAGTCACGAGGACGCGAGATGTGTCAGGATGGCCGTATCAGAAATCGAAAGAACTAAGCGAAGTCACGGGGACGCGAGATGTGTCAGGATGGCCGTGTCAGAAACCAAAAGAACTTAGCGAAATCACGGGGACGCGAGATGTGTCAGGATGGCCGTATCATAAACCAAAAGAACTAAGCGAAGTCACGGGGACGCGAGATGTGTCAGGACGGCCGTATCAAAGGCAAAAGAACTAATCAAAGTCACGAGGATGCGAGATGTGTCAGGATGGCCGTATCAGAAATCAAAAGAATTAAGCGAAGTCACGGGGACGCGAGATGTGTCAGGATGGCCGTATCAGAAATCAAAAGAACTAAGCGAAGTCACGGGGACGCGAGATGTGTCAGGATGGCCGTGTCAGAAATCAAAAGAACCGAGTGAAGTCACGAGGACGCGAGATGTGTCAGGACGGCCGTATCAAAGGCAAAAGAACTAATCAAAGTCACGAGGATGCGAGATGTGTCAGGATGGCCGTATCAGAAATCAAAAGAATTAAGCGAAGTCATGGGGACGCGAGATGTGTCAGGATGGCCGTATCAGAAATCAAAAGAACTAAGCGAAGTCACGGGGACGCGAGATGTGTCAGGATGGCCGTATCAGAAATCAAAAGAACTAAGCGAAGTCACGGGGACGCGAGATGTGTCAGGATGGCCGAGTCAGAAATACAAAGAACTAAGTGAAGTCACGAGGACGCGAGATGTGTCAGGACGGCCGTATCAAAGGCAAAAGAACTAAGTGAAGTCACGAGGACGCGAGATGTGTCAGGATATCCGTATCAGAAATAAAAAGAACTAAGTGAAGTCACGAGGACGCGAGATGTGTCAGGATGGCCGTATCAGAAATCAAAAGAACTAAGTGAAGTCACGAGGATGCGAGATGTGTCAGGATGGTCGTATCAGAAATCCAAAGAACTAAGTGAAGTCACGAGGACGCGAGATGTGTCAGGATGGCCGTATCAGAAATCAAAAGAACTAAGTGAAGTCACGAGGACGCGAGATGTGTCAGGATGGCCGTATCAGGAATCGGAAGAACTAAGTGAAGTCACGAGGACGCGAGATGTATCAGGATGGCCGAGTCAGAAATCAAAAGAACTAAGCAAACTCACGAGGACGCGAGATGTGTCAGGATGGCCGTATCAGAAATCGAAAGAACTAAGTGAAATCACGAGGACACGAATTTTGTCAGATTGGCCGTGTCAGAAATCGAAAGATCTAAGTGAAGTTACGAAGACACGAGTTGTGTCAAGATGGTCGTGTCAGAAATCGAAAGAACTGAGCCACGAGGATACGGGATTTGCCGTATCAGAAAAATCGTTTGAACTAAGTGAATTCACTCGAATACGCAAAATGTGTCAGACATAGTAAGTGTATATCGGAGATTTATTTGGAGAGTCAATTATTACTCGTATGTGTTATTGCGAATGAGATTGGGTTCGGAAAATTAGAACTCACCGAGATATTTGTGCTTAAGTGTGTCGTATGTGAAGAAAGATACGCCCGCGTACGGAACCACGCCTAAAACCGTCGCACCGTACCCTCTGTGGATAAAATGCACAACACATTTTAATTATTGTTCAAGTTTTTTTAGGTGGATGGGAAGATTAATAGTGGATGAATGTTTGTATGCATGGAGACAGGGATTTATGAGCGAAGGCAATTGGATACATGAATTCGCACCCCTTAACGCGCTCCGTATATGTGTCGTAGCGCACCACGTTCATGACGGTCATGGATGGATGATGTTAGATGATGGATGATGGTTGGAAGGCTTCTGTAAACCCACCTGTAGAGCGTCATCAGCCCCTCCTCGTGCGCCACCTTCACGAACACGGCGCGCAGCGTGGGGTACCGCGCCGCGTTGGTGACGGCCATGCGCGCGCGCGCCAGGTCCAGCGGGTACGTGGCGCTCTGGGACGTCACGCCGGCCAGCGACCCCGCCACTAGGTGCCGGAATTTGTGCTGCCTATAACAAGCCGCGCATGACATTTGAGAACAACAAAAAAACCGTTACATTAGAAGAATCTAATCGATTTTAGTTCCAAGGTTATCTAAAAAGGAAGCAGTAGTTTGAGTTTTACAAGAGATGTATTCGTTTTTAGTGAAGTCTTATACATATCTAACTCTTCCATTAACTCTGAGGGGGAAAAAACTATCCAATACTTAGACGGGAACACTCTCTGAGGTTCATAATACTAGTTAATGCTACTGCGCCGAACATACGCTGCATGTCTCCCATTCCCATTCCGATTCCCATTGTTGTTATTGAGTTTTCTAATAAGCTAAACTATTTTCTTGAAATCGAAAAGTGGTTATTTGTTGTACAATTTTAAAGATATATGACATAGTTTAATCTAATATATAAAATTCTCGTGTCACAGTTTTCGTTGCCATACTCCTCCGAAACGGCTTGACCGATTTTGATGAAATTTTTTGTGCTTATCCGGTATCTATGAGAATCGGCCAACATCTATTTTTCATCCCCCTAAATGTTAGGGGTAGTCCACCCCTAAATTATTTATATGGCAAAACAACGTTTGCGGGGTCAGCTAGTAACTTATAACTTTCATGTAATCAACTTAACGAGAAACGACGGCAACTTTTGTCCATATAGTTACTCATTTTAAGGTCAAATAGAACGCACAATAATAATAATAAGGGCGCCATTGGACGGTCGGCGTTTGCTCGGTGAAGTCTTGATATTGCTCCTAATATCTAAACTAATATGAACTTGATACACGCTCGATCAGTAATTGATTGATTCGGTACAACAGGCCGCCGCGCCGCGCCCATCCACCGCAGAGACAACGCTGCCGTTTATGAGGTGCATCCGCCGCTCGCTCGCGGGAATGATATCGGAGACGCGAATACATGGGAAATGTACTATTATGATGATGAAATTGTTTTGTTAAATTTTGTTTTGACACATTGAATAACAACGTTGTACAGATGTAGTGAAATATCCTTTCACATCGTATTTTCTCGGAAATGTTCGTATTAGTCATGCTACTTCAGTCTGAGTCAGTACCCATCAAGACGAGGAACGTCGCATCGCGAGAGTGGTAATCGAAAAAGAGTGGTTAACACCAGAGTATTTTTTTGTTAATTAAGATTAAGTTTGTTTTCATTTCTTTTTAATAGTCATGCCGAAAGCATTAAGACCTGGGAAACGTTTAGATCGACGAGCCTGTGAAATTATTTTAACCATTTATTTATATTTCTTCTTGTTTACCTACACCTAATTTCTATATATTTGACCGTGGTGGTTTTAACATCTCGGTGTGATATACTTCAAACTCGTGGTTTGACATTTGACACTGATAACTAAAGTACTCTATTTATTTAATACAAACATGTCACTTGATAATTTAATAATTCATAGACACGTCGGCATCATTCGGAAGTAGACGTGAGTTCCGAGTTTTCACGATGTGAAAGGGTTATTCACTAGATCTGTAGCTATTCGTATGCTCACGGCAGGCAGTCTGCAGACTAGATATTGAATTGCAGTGGCTCATCATTTTAGCGTAAGAAGGAGGGTTTTTTTAATCAATCATGAGTTTGCGTTATGATTGCTTAAGTGTGGTGCATGCTATTATAGAAGAAAATGATGTAGAATCTGTTTTTATACTTGGCGATTTCAATGCACATCCTAGTGCCCGATTCTACAACGAACTCGTTGCATTCTCGGGAGCACAGGATTGGTCTTGTGTCGACATTGAGAAGTTGGGCTTATCGACCGGTGAGTTTACTTTTATTAGCGAGGCTCATGGGAGCAAGAGGTGGCTGGACCATTGCGTCGTCACGACCGCCGCGCGGCGATGTGTTGTCGATGTCAATGTTAAATATGACGTATACTGGTCTGACCACTTCCCTCTAGTAGTGCACTGTGATCTCAATGTAATCAATAAGAAGTCGTTCACCAAAACTTCGGTCCCCAATAAAATACTGTGGGGGGACAGATGTAAAGACCAGATAAATGCTTACCATAATATGTGCAATAGCCAATTAAAAAATATAGACTTCCCATTAGATTTTGTAAAATGTTGTGGGCAATATTGTAACAATAATAGTCATAAGAATATTATAAACAAACTGTATAATAGAATAGTAGATATTTTGTGTCAGAGTGCGATTTCTACGTACGGAAATTATAAAAAGAAAAATAAAACTGTGATAGGCTGGAACAAGCATGTAAGCGAGGCGCACGCGAGTGCTAGGCTGCATTTCAATACCTGGGTATGGCTCGGTAAACCATGTAGCGGCCCAGTGTACAATAGCATGATAGAAACACGAAAACGTTTTAAAGGAAAGTTGAAATGGTGTCAAAATAACCAGGACCAGATAAAAATGGATTTATTGGCAACATTTCACTCGAAATCAGATTTTAAAAAGTTTTGGAAGTGTACTAACGAAGTCAATACGAAGCCTGGCACTCCCGTGTGTATTGAGGGAGTTTCTAGTCCTAGCGACATTGCTAATTTATTTTTACACCATTTTAAGGTACGGTCGCCGCTTGCGACGCCTAACACGCAGTTTGACACTGAGGCCATTGGTGGAATAAACACAATTATTCTAGCCAAGGATGTTAAGATCGCAATTAGTAGAATGACCAGAGGTAAATCGCCAGGACACGATGGTCTCAGTGTCGAACACCTCCGGTATTCTGGCGTTCACCTTCCACGAGTCCTCGCCTTGCTTTACAATCTCTGTTTAAATCACTCTTACCTGCCTCTTGATCTGGTGAAGACTGTGGTAGTGCCCATTATCAAGAATAGAACAGGGGATGTCTCAGACAAGTCAAACTATAGGCCCATCTCCTTGGCCACTATTTTCGCTAAAGTGCTTGACAGTGTGCTCAACTCCTATTTGAGGAAGCATGTTCAGTTACATGATGCCCAATTTGGGTTTGTGCCCGGCCTGTCAACTGAAGCTGCGATCCTTAGTCTGAAGCACACTGTCAGGTACTACACGGATAGAGAAACGCCCATCTATGCCTGCTTTATGGATCTTTCAAAGGCCTTTGACACGGTCTGCTATGACATCCTCTGGAAGAAGTTGAAGGATACTGGGTTGCCGCCGGAGCTTATCTCACTGTTAAGAAACTGGTACCTGAATCAAGAGAATAGAGTGAAGTGGGCAGGCGAGTACTCGGCTCCGTGCAGGTTGGATTGCGGGGTGAGACAGGGGGGGTTGAGCTCGCCCCTGCTTTTCAATCTGTATATGAATGCGTTGATTGGGGAGCTAGGCACCATGCATGTAGGGTGTTTTGTTGACGGCGTGTGCGTCAATAATCTCAGTTATGCAGACGACATGGTGCTGCTGGCTCCCTCAGTCACCGCATTGCGACAGCTGCTGGCTACATGTGAGGCGTATGCGGTGTCTCACGGGTTGTCTTATAATGTTCAGAAAACTGAGTATATGATTTTTAAGGCGGGAACCAAGAGTCCTTTCTTCTTTACTCCTATCACACTCAATGGTGTTCACCTTAGAAAAGTGCATCAATTCAAATATCTTGGTCATCTATTGACCGAGAACTTGAAAGATGATGCTGATATGGAGAGGGAGCGCAGAGCATTGTCAGTTAGGGCGAACATGCTGGCGCGCAGATTTAGACGATGTACGGATTCAGTAAAAATTACGCTTTTTAAGGCTTTTTGCACATCTCTGTACTCGTCGAGTCTGTGGGTCAGGTATACTCAAAAGGCTTACAATGCTCTGCGCGTCCAGTACAATAACGCCTTTAGGGTGCTATTGCGGCTGCCGCGGTACTGCAGCGCCTCTTCCATGTTTGTGGAGGCACGCACAGACAGTTTCGATGCTCTGTGGCGCAAGAAAACTGCCTCATTAGTAGACAGGGTGCGTGGCAGCGGGAATGGCATCTTAAAGATGATTGCCAATAAATTTGATTGTCCTCTGATGTGGAAACTTACACAGAGGACAAAATCACTGTTATTTATTAATTACTAACATTTAGGCTAAGAATTACTAATAAAACTGTGGACCTATCATGTTGTCTGAATAAATAAATTATTATTATTATTATTATTATTATTATTATGATTATGTTATGGTTTTGCTTAACTACATTCAGCCGCTCATTGATATGGACGACACGCATACATAAGGTCCACACGACTCCATTGATGGATCCTGCCAATGCATCCTAGCGGCCGGAGGGGGTTAGCCTAGGTGGTATCCTGCTCACGAAGTTAGCGGTCCCGGGTTCGTGTGATGAGCACGAGTATTCGTTCCTGAGTCTTGGATGTTTTCTATGTATTCCAGTCACTATAAGAGTATGTTTAACGATGTCTTGTACTCGTTGTCGCTTGCTTTGGCTCGAGGCCGACCGAGAGGAAACGAGCCATTTAGTTACTGTTAACTTGCTGCGGACGCAACCTTATTCACTAGTCTCACAAAACAGTAAAGAGGTGTACATCCTACTAATATTACAAATGCGAATTTTGTGTGTTAGTTTGTTACTCCTTCACGCTGTAACGGCTGGACGGATTTTGATGTTTGAAATGGAGGTAGCGTATACCCCGGTTAAACACATAGGCTGGGTACTTTTAACCCTGGAAAAGTTTCCAATGAAATATTGATACTCGAAATCTACGCGGACAAAGTCGCGGGCAGAAGCTATTGAAAATAATGACGATATCGTGTTTAGGGTTTCCCTGTCTCAGAAATACAATTTCTTGCCTGTTTATTTATTAACAATTTAATTTATCAGTATGACTTACTTGGCATTAGCCGGCGTGTCGACGCCGAGCGCCTTCTTCCACTGCTCGTGCGCCGTGAACTGGATGGCGGCGTACGGGACGATGCGCGCCATGGTGGCGCTGTTCCCGCGCCACAACGCCGCCACTCCGTCGGCGCGCACGCAGTCCACCAGGAACTGCACCACCGCGCGGAACGAGTACACGGTCTGACTGCGGACAACGAGCTCTATGACTGACCGTGAAATTCAGTGGGAATAGGTAGCGGTGTGTCTGTGGATAAGTAGCGGGCTAATTGACAACAACTCATATGTGCTAAGGTAGTAAAATAAAATACCGTTTGTAGTTCTTACACTGCTGATTACAGTAAAAATATTTTTGGTTTTTTTATGCAGCAGTTTATTTTATATTTAGGAAAAATAGTAAAAAAAGTTGGATTGTGAATGTTAGGAATACACTTATAGTGCCCTTAGTCCATTTATTACCACAGGAATTGAAAAAAAATATACAACTGTCATGTCCATTTTTCATCTGTCTGACGGATTACTTGATTCTATCGACACGCTTTCGATTCTCGTAATACCATTGTTTTGATATACGCTATTTAAAATGAAAGTGACTAACGGATTTGTAAAAGCGGATAGCCGCAATCTGCCCAAAGTCGGAGACGAATTTATGTTGTTACAGTTGTTATGGTTGACAAGTGACATGACATGACAGTCAGTTCTGTTTCTGTTTAAAGTTCCTTTTTTTATTTTATATCATGCTAAGATCACGACATCTGTATTCCTAACTTTGTATATACGGTCTTTTTAATGACTATTTATTTAATAAATTATTAACGATGAATTTAAGTTAAATAAAGAAAAACCGAGAAACACGGGTAGTCTCATTTTTAACCAGCTATTATTAACGCGAAAAACAAAAATGCTTTTTTTTTTGAAACGTTGTCAATTGTGAAAGTTTAGTGATCTGATTGTAAATAAGTAGCGGTTTGACTGTAAAAGCGGTGTTGCTGCGAAAAACTAGCGGTCAACATTCAAAATATTTATTCAGTAAATTGGCCACATGAGGGCTCTTTTACACGTCGGTAATATGGATGGACTGAATCTACTCGTACTAGTGCTTTGGACAAGCCCATCATTGCGAAGAAGCGCCGCAAGAAACTACAGGCACTACAGCAGAAGGTCATTTTTTCAATCATAATACATGTATAAGAATAGTTAAAAGTAGGTTACATTCCTCCTTAAACTACTTCCTTCCTTTTGACTTCTTATTTCTATTTTTGATTATAAATTTGTGTATATTTTTGACGATTCCAATGTAATTTCTTGTACTTATGAGATCATGCAATGTATACTGTGACTTACTTTGGAAAATAAATATCATTCATTCATTCATTCATTGATTCATTACAAGCTAGTAGAGTAATAATTAATTGTTATTAAAACTTGCAAAAATAAAATCATAAACGTCAAAAACCATACTTAATAATTAATTGAACAAAAAGTCATTGCAAACATTTATTTATTTATTTATTTATTTATTTATTTATTATCATCATCAACTTATCTATCATTACAGGTTTAATACCCAATGCGATAGAAAAGGCCAACCAAACCCCCTTAAGTACTAAAACATATAACGTGCAAGGCCGTTTTTTTAAAATCGCTCAGAGTGCAATGGAACATGTCAATCTGAATGGCTATACGGTTGAGAGTAGCGAGTGCGCGCGTGAGCGGCGCCCGCGCCAGCAGCTTGGTGCGGCTGCGCGGCAGCGCCAGCAGCGGCGGCCGCCGCCTGCGCTCCACGTACTTATCGGGGGCGCACAGCGCGACGTGTCGCAATAAGTCTGGATTGCTACGCTTGCCTCGCAACAGCTCCATAATATAGACGACCAACGATAGGTCCCGCCTTGTCTCTAATTTATTATACCCGACCATACCTAATACAAATAATGTAGGGTACATCAAAGGGTAGTAGGGGTAAACTGAGTATAGTTTTAGGTATAAGTATCTGGTAAACTTATTCTGAATTTTCTCCAGCATGGTATTATATTTTATTTCATAGGATTTCAACATGAACAGACCGGGCGCCATAAACAGCACCCGTTCACGAGTATGACGCGTAACTCAGCTATCGCCTCTCTTAACCACGTGTTCGGGAAAGTTGCGACCCGATCAACGACGCCGACATTTGAGTGGGCACGACATGCTCATGCGTATCACAACATACAATGAACCCTGGTGTACTCACGAGGTCTGGAAGTTGATCTTGGCGCGGTCGAGCGGCGCGATGACGGTCTTGGCGAGCGCGCCGGCGGCGGCGCCGGCCGCCAGCGACGTCGCCACCGTCGCGCCCGCGCCGAGCCGCGCGTGATCGTCGCGCGTGGAGGCCCGCACTAGGCGTTCTATAGGGAGGATCAAATTCATAAGACCATCGTTCATTTTTTTTTTTAATTTCTTAATTAGTCCCCCGAAAACAACACTTATTTAAAAAAAAAATACTTTGCACCTCTATGTTTGGGTCATAGGATTAAACCATCTTGCCAAATTTCACCTGATTTGGTCCAGTAGATTCGGAGCAAATTGGCTGTGACAGACGGACGGACAGACAGACGCACAAGTGATCCTATAAGGGTTCCGTTTTTTTTTCATTTTATGTACGGAACCCTAATTAAGTTGCATTTGGTACAGCAATGCAACAAACTTTCTCGCCATTGTACGATTATTTGAAACAAAAAGTATATTTTATCTTAAGCCAGTGTCGCCAATAACTGGATTAAAATGATGAGGTTACCCCTTATACGGCCGTTCACGATAATATCAGGTCCGACAACGCCGTTTAATTTATCTCTAGTAGTTCTTTAGATAATGCTAGGCATCAATAACTTTGGAACAACAACTACGGCTTTATTACATTTATTTAATCGTCTGGCATAAATTAAATTAAATAGGCTTTACAATCCAGAGTAAATTTTCTTTAAATGACCGATAAGTAGCTTTAAAATTAAAGAAAAATGAAAACATGTTTAAATAAAATATCAGATATAAGATGTCAAATGTCAACGTTCAGATTCTGGAGTAGTGTTGCCAGACGTTCCGATTTACGCGGGACGTCCCGATTTGCAGAGGGCTATGGACACGTCCCGATTTGCCCTTGATCGGGGCACCAATTGTCCCGATTTTATCATATTCCTAGAGTGATCATGAATAAGATCAAAAACAGTACGCCACATTGGTGATGGTTAATAAGTCGGTTGTGAGTCGCGATTTTTCAACTCTATTATTTGTACTGTCCCGATTTAAAAACCCAGGTCCCGATTTTTTTCTAGCCCAGTCCCGATTTTCGTAGGACTTGACCTGGCAACACTAGTCTGGAGCCACGCAATCGCATTGGGTTTTAGGTGCAGCAGGGCCACTGGGGGTGCTGGGTAAGAGTGTAAGTAGATATCTTTATTAAATTTGTGCGTTCTGACTCATAGATTGTTACGTTCCCAAGACGTGGAAATACAAAAAACCACACATTAATACGTTTTTATCGATGTAGATAAACGATAAAGCATCTGTCACTTTCTGACAAGTACGTAAGTTCGAGAGTGACGGATGCTTTATCCACCACGGGCGCCCAAAATACGGGCCCTGGGGTGGATACTTACCATGCTTTTTGTCTGGGCTCGGCAGTAGATTGGCCTCGCCCGCAGCCGCCATGGCGTGTCACATCACACGCACGCGCTACGCTCCCGCAACGCACCCGCCTCGCTCCCGCCACGCTCCCGCCACCTATTGGGACACGAGTGTAATTTAGATAAGTGTTCGCCCACCAAACCATTTTCCGAGTCGTATTATTCAAGATTACTTCAGAAGTGGATAGTGTTGGTATCGAGACGGAGACGGATACTTGAAAAGTTGGTATTTTAAAATCGACATCAGCCAATGGTTGTGCACTTCTGGACATAGGCCTGCCCAAGGATCTCCACGAAGGTCGGTGCTGTGATACTCTATTTATTTGTATAATAGATATCGATTTAGAGTGTTTATATGGGCTGAGAGATAAAGTAAGGCTCGCCGGCGAGCTCACCGACGAAACAATAAGTTCCTGTCAAGTATTTTATTTTTGGGACAAGCTTTTGTTGCCGACTGTACTTTTTTTGTCAAGTCGTTATATGCTTAACAAGACTAAACCAATGAGTCCCAACACGGTGGGTCCACGTTACGTACAGGGTGTTAGGTAATGAGTGGATTATCCTTGAACTACGGTTAGAGGGCACTTAGGACGTTATGAAAAAGCTAAAATAGGTTAAGTAAAAGTCACACGGTTTTCGAGACATTTGGACTTTTAGGTTTTTTCGAAAATAAACACCCTTGTTCAATGTTTTGATCATACATAGCACCATTCTAAGCTAATTTTTTTCAAATTTTATTTTTTCTCTATATTCTTGAATACTTATGTTATCAGATAGGCATCATTAATGTGAGATTACAAAGGTTTTTTTTTTTAAATAATCGCAAACTTAATTTTTGCGTTTTCAGTCGTACATTGAATCGAACTTTCAGCAGTGGTGAAAAAAAAATACACTACCGTCTAGTTGCCCATAAAATTAAAAACATGCCAATTTATTGACAATTTAAAAATAGTAATTACCTTTTGAATTTAAAATCAAAATGCCAAAATAATAAAAAAAAATACATGCCCATCCACACTTTTCCTTATTTACTTTTTGTATCCCGGGCGTAGAATTCAAAGTTGCATGCACTTTCCACCGTCAGTCCGAGGCTATTTACTATTCCCGTACGGACAAAGAAGGATTTGCCGCTATTAAATCCAGAACATTTTCATCGTCTCGCTCCCTCGGTCTGCCATCGCTATTTCCTCCTACACCCTGGCGAAAAACAGCCTTCATGTAAGCGTGATGGATTCAAGGAAAAATCCGGTATTCGAGCATATCCTATCGGTGTGTATTGTGTAACAAGCTAGGTTAGGCTAACACTCAATTCACCATTCATTACGCAATAATAGCGAAATTCAAAATCGAATTCGAAAAAAATACAATAAGCAGTCGGCATATTTTTTAAATTTGAAATAAATGGCATTTAAATTCGTGGCCAGTAATGTCATTTTTGCAACAAAAAGTTTTGAATTCTACGCCCGGGACACAAAAAGTAAATCAGAAAAAGTGTGGGTGGGCATGTATTTTTTTTATTTTTTTGTCATTTTGATTTTAAATTCAAAAGGTAATTACTATTTTTAAATTGTCAATAAATAGGCATGTTTTTAAGCTTATGGGCAACTAGACGGTAGTGTATTTTTTTTCACCATGGGAGCTGAAAGTTTGATCAATGTACGATAGAACACGCAAAAATTAAGTTTGCGATTTTTTTTTTATCCATTTTATTCTCACATTCATGGTGATGCCTATCTGATAACATAAGTATTCAAGAATATTGAGAAAAAATAAAATTAGAAAAAAATTATCTTAGAATGGTGCTATGATCAAAACATTGAACAAGGGTGTTCATTTTCGAAAAAAAAACTAAAAGTCAAATATCCGAAAACCGTGTGACTTTTACTTAACCTATTTTAGCTTTTTCATAACGTCCTAAGTGCCCTCTATGTGTAGTTCAATTATTATCCACTCATTACCTAACACCCTGTATAGCCGAGATCCTGTCGCCACCTTCCGACTTTATCATCAGATCAGCTCTTAAACACCATAAGTTTATAGTTCATTTCAAATACCATGGCCCGATTCCACTCGAGGCTTACGCCGGGAATACACTTGCCTGTAGCTTGCACACATGCATACCTGTTCATTGCATGTGCCAGCTACTTTCATGTGTATACATTAACTGGCATGCCTGTACCTGGCGAGCGAGTAGATAGCACACAATTTGATTTACTAGCATGCAATATGAGGGAGGGGCCGCGGAGGGCTGCAAAACCGGCACGTGAAAACGCACGTGACAGCTACAGGCATGCCAGTAGCTGACGAGTTGTCGCCGTGTTGGTGAATTCTTCTTCTCTCCTTTTTTTTCCTCATTAATTTAGCCACACATTCTATAGCTAGTAGCAAAATTATACTATTTAATTCACTTCGAATGTTTTCCATTACAAGTATGCGTGAAACTGACACGTGAACTAGAACGCAAGTGTGCCAGCCAAGCATGTGTATACGTCTTGGAACTACAGGCATGCAAGGACGCAAATTGTATGCAAGTTGTACTTGCAAATGTATCCAAAGTGTGCCAGCTAGTTGCACATGCCAGTATCTAGCATACGAGCTACTGCTCCGTTTTACAGGCATGTGTATTCCCGACTTTATACTTTAAACTTTAAGAACTGAGCCACTTAGGTACCTGAAACACAATGGTCATTGTATCTATACAATCCCATTATCTGTTTTTGTTCTCGAAACCGCCAACAAGTTGCTATAGGAAAATGTTTAGAAGTACATTGCATGAATGTTGAATTTTCAACCTTATTCCTTCTTGATTAGGTTTAAAATGGCATAAAAGGAAAATAGCGTATTCAACACTTCTGTATTATCTACAGAGTAAGTTCTTGTGGAGTGTCGGGCGGTTGTCAAATGCAAAAAAATATGCTTGCCATTATTCTATTACTGTATTTTGTAGTCTCTTGTATAAAGGAATAGAGTCGATAATTCATGTTAACCTTCGAAGGCGGTTATAATCTGCTTTTACTGCGAGCTTGTTATCCTAATTTGTCGTTAACTACACAAAGGTTTTGTATTCTTAAGAGGCCACCTATGGTGCCACGCCCCCACAAGAATAAAAAGGGATGGCTTTATGTGCTTCCGCGCGAAGCATGTGAGATGGAGATAGTTCGCGCGCGCCTTGACGGCAGCGTCAAATTCAATTAATTGCTGTTTACATTAAAACCACAACATTTATTGAAATTAAAAAACAAAAAACCGCCTTCAAAAACGCAAAAAATAACTTCTTTAAAATTGTAGGCACCTAATAGGTTAGTCCAACTGATGTCGGCTTTTTGTTGAAAATGTTGTGTTCGCCGACTTCAGTCGGACTAACCTATTAGGTGCCTACAATTTTAAAGAAGTTATTTTTTGCGTTTTTGAAGGCGGTTTTTTGTTTTTTAAAACATTTATTTTATTTTATACTTTTTAGTGATCATAATACGCTGTTACGTAGTCCCACTTCTTAGTTGAAATGAAACTTTAACTTATATCAAGCGCGCCGCAAGCAACGCCGCGGGAAAGTCATAGTCATATTTCAACAAGTAAATATTATTCGTTGTAGGTAGTCGCTCAACTATCTTAATCGAGATATCTTATCGCCACCCTTGAAATCGGTACCATTGAGGAGTTCCGGTGGCCATCTGTGGTCTTCATCATCAGTTCCACTACACCAAATGATACTTTCTGAATGCAAATGCTGGATTTGTTACTAAAAATACTAAAATCGCTATATGTTTGCCTACAATATTTGAGGAGTTCCCTCAATTCCTCACTGATCCCCTCAACAGATACAGATTTGGTGACAATGGGACCACCTCGGAAGTATACTCTATCAAACCAAAAAAAATAATTGAAATCGGTCGACAATTGACGGAGTAATCGGTGAACATACATTAAAAAAAAAAACATACAGTGGAACGTATAACCTCCTCCTTTTTTGAAGTCGGTTAAAAATGGTTTACCAGGATTAAGAAGTTACATATCCTCAACTATTGAATCGAAAATCATCGTTAAAGATGATAGGGTTTCGAAGATCAACCAAAACCATGCAAAAAAGGTGTCATGTTTGAAAAATAAAAGTATCGAGGATTTTATTTCTAATCGTGTTTTCATGTTTGACAGTCTCAAGCAAATATGGTCAAGTTTAATAAGTATATCCAAAGAACAGATACAAAGGCGTTATGGTTATTGAGATCCAGATCTCGGAACACTCCAGACTTTAGCATAGGTGGCCTCTTAAGTTGATAAGCTCAGTTGAAAAAGTTTAATCTATAACAATGAGAGTCATAAATGTCACAATGTTTAGCTATTGTCGACTAATTGCTTTACTACCTGAGCACTTCAACGTCTTATAACAATCTTTTGTTATCACTGATCCTATTGTTCACGCTTAATGACCGTCTCAAGTAGAATCGGGCCTTGGTATATGAAATGAACTATACATACTTGGTCAAAGTTTCAACGGGGACTGGTTCAAAATGGACTTGCACATTTTGACGGACAACTTACAAACATACGAACAGTTCAAAATAAAGTAGAGTTTGTAATTAAGGGTAAATTCACACGGAGACGCGACGCGACGCGACGCTGCGCGCACATACGACTCAAAATATACTTTATTTACTACACGAAAAGGTAAACATTTCCTTGTAAGAATTCAGAATATGTTTCACCACGCAGCATGAATTCTCACAATGAAATGTGTACCTTTTCGTTTAGTAAATAAAGTATATTTTGAGTCGTATGTGCGCGCAAATTGACCCTAATACTCCAGTAACTTTAGACACCATGAGTTTGCGTTAAATCCGGTAGTTCTGATTGTTTGCAGACTTGTTTATGATATTGGCCCAGTGAATAATCCAAGTTTGTGACCTCGAGCGCCGAACGCAACTATGTCAAAAATTAAAAAAACCCCGATTACAACCCGAAAGGACTGGTTTTTTGATGGTACCTACCTTCTCAGGGGGTCATTATGACAGTGTGAGCGAAACGCTAAATATGTAGGATAAACAAAACGCATTGAAGCGGCGTTCATAAATAAATAGTCATGAGTATAAATTAATATTGACCGATTTATTTAATGTTACGAATATTTATACAATGTATCTATCTTTAATCAAGTTATTGTAATTATAAAATTAAAAATAAACAAAAAAACCCGACCGCAATAAAAAAACAACTGAATAGCGGAAAAAAAGCTCTATAATCTATAGAAAATTGTAAGAGCATGTACTTATTGATATTTATAACAATTTAAATTTAACTTGAATATTGGTAAAGGTGTTCCAGGCGGGGACAAGCTAGTCCATATGTTATTTTTTTTCAAGAAATAGGTTTTGAAATTCATTGCTTGTCCCCGCCTGCAATACCTTTACCAATATTCAAGTTAAATTTAAATTGTTATAAATATCAATAAGTACATGCCCTTACAATTTTCTATAGATTATAGAGCTTGTTTTTCGCTTTTCAGTTGTTTTTTTATTGCGGTCGGGTTTTTTGGTTTATTTTTAATAATTTAATTTTTTTAACTCTTTTTAGTTTTTATTTAAAAATAGTGGTTTAATTAATTATTACTAAGCAATATATGAGCTCTGGAGCTTAAATTTTTAATGTCGCGAAGCTACAAGTGATTTCTCTTGTAATTACAAGCGAAATCACTTGTAGCTTCGCGAATAAAAGTGTTATAATGTATATATATTTGGAATGGGCTATTTAATAGCTTTCATTTGATACCCATATTGTTATAATAAAAAAATAAAAAAAATATTCCCCCTCGATATTTTTTTCCGCGGACGCCATATTGAAATATTATATACCCTATGTCACTTCGGCAATTAAGACGAATCGAATGACACCTCGTATGTTAAAATCCGTCAAGCCGTTTAGGCTGCAGAGCGTGCCCAAATAAAATATATAAGATAACCGGAAGATCTGTACTGGCTTTTTGAATATATAACGGTGGAGATGTTCCTTTGTTAATACTAAATACATTTATTGGAAGTATCATGTAATAGTTATTATTCAGCGAACCAAGTCTCCCGTAAAGCTGCTACTTTCAATAGCTATGCAGGTCTCATTACGCTGCGACAAAGGGACAGAGCAATCTAACAGCTATAGCTGTCCCTTTCGCTCGCCGTAAAATGAACTGCATTGCTATGTCGTAATCACCCCCCAGGACGTTTTTAAAGTAGACTAAATTTGCTACAATATCAAACTAGAATTGTCTCTGTAGACCTAATTAGTTTCCGAAATAAAGCTTTTCAAAGTTCATAATTTTTTCGAACTTCGCATTTTTGTTTAACAACCTTGACGAGCTGCGGTACCAGCTATTCGCCAGGGCTGCGATGAAAACCAGCTTCAATCTGGCCAGGTTGAGAAGGTAGTGTATGTGCCGGCGCGGGGCGCCCCTCACTCGTCTGCGAGCTGTCAACGAGTACGGACAGTGTGCCGGTGCATATAATACCTTCCTAAAGTAAACAACTAATAGTGTGTTTTATTAACAATCAGTGAAGTCATTACAAGTACTATCAAAAACTAGTCCTTAAGGGTTATAATCGCCAAAATCTGAAAAAAGTCCGAAATGTTCGCGGTTTTTTATTTTTGACAAAGTTGCGTTCAGCGCTCGAGGTCACAAACTTGGATTATTCATTGGGCCAATATACTAAACAAGTACAATAAATGTTTTAAAAAACAAAAAACCGCCTTCAAAAACGCAAAAAATAACTTCTTTAAAATTGTAGGCACCTAATAGGTTAGTCCAACTGATGTCGGCTTTTTGTTGAAAATGTTGTGGTCGCCGACTTCAGTCGGACTAACCTATTAGGTGCCTACAATTTTAAAGAAGTTATTTTTTGCGTTTTTGAAGGCGGTTTTTTGTTTTTTAAAACATTTATTTTATTTTATACTTTTTAGTGATCATAATACGCTGTTACGTAGTCCCACTTCTTAGTTGAAATGAAACTTTAACTTATATCAAGCGCGCCGCAAGCAACACCGCGGGAAAGTCATAGTCATATTTCAACAAGTAAATATTATTCGTTGTAGGTAGTCGCTGAACTATCTTAATCGAGATATCTTATCGCCACCCTTGAAATCGGTACCATTGAGGAGTTCTGGTGGCCATCTGTGGTCTTCATCATCAGTTCCACTACACCAAATTATACTTTCTGAATGCAAATGCTGGACTTGTTACTAAATATACTAAAATCGCTATATGTTTGCCTACAATATTTGAGGAGTTTCCTCAATTCCTCACTGATCCCCTCATCAGATACAGATTTGGTGACAATGGGACCACCTCGGAAGTATACTCTATCAAACCAAAAAAAAATTTTTGAAATCGGTCGACAATTGACGGAGTAATCGGTGAACATACATAAAAAAAAAAAAATACATACAGTGGAACGTATAACCTCCTCCTTTTTTGAAGTCGGTTAAAAAAACAGAATTACCGGATTTGACGTAAAATACCCCGTACCTACTTTCAATCGACAAGGTTACTGGCGTACAAAGAGATGACTCCCTAGCAACGCGGTCGTCCGTAGTAACCGGAGCAATGCTCGTGTCTCGAGTGCGGACGACAATATTATCAGATCCGTACCTGATCTTACACAACAAACTCTTTATCTTAAATGTCTAAACTCAACCCTCCCACATCAGCAATAAGGTCGAACAAAGCATCAATAGCACATACAGTCATACACCCTTTTGTATCAAGCTACAATTATTTCAAACAAAAATATCACAACTGTAATACAACTTCTATTGCATTATCCACCGTATACATAGCACTGAAAGATTAAATTTCCTTTAACTATAATTGTACATAAGCCTTCTTGTTAAAGAGTGTTATTTCGCAACTACTGTGAGTCAACAAACCGACGTATATGCGATAAGCGAGGTAATGACCGTATATAAGATCGTATCATTCAAGTTGTGATAAACACAGCACTAGGTGACGCGCGCGGATTCTCACGCGCTGTTTACAGACTCTCTGGTACATTAGTAGTACAACCTGCTTATGTTATGAATTTTACCGAGGCAAAATTATAAAGTTATAAAAAAAAATCAAAATTTTGTTACAATAACATATTTCTTTATTTCTCTAACTGAATCTTATATCAAATTAAATTATACGAAGTGATTGCAAATATCCATAGGCGACAGTGACCACTTTCCATCAGGTGGGCTGTCTGCCTGTTTGCCCGTCGATGGCAATTAAAAATAATTAAAAAGTGGGTAAAATAAAGTAATAAATAATTTATTGTTATAATCAGGTTCTACTGCTTACCTAGTCACAACGTAGAGTTACCACTTTATTCATGTTTGTTGGTTTGTTCCCAATAACCATAAATGTTCTTTTATCTTATTTTTTTTACCTACCAAACAGTTTGAAAAAAATTACAATCACCTAAAAAATAAATGGAAAAGAGGAAGAATGTCTATTTTGTTGTTTGTGATTTATTTGTTTGTACAATAAATTGTTTTACATAAATATACCTACATACAGTTGGTAAAAATCTTGTATTTATCTGGTATCTTCATTGATTATGGTTTTACATATTTTCTTTTTTTTATTCTGAGTTGTTGAGATTAAACTTATTTAATACTTATACATGTCATTACTAGCTTTCGCCCGCGACTCCGTCCGCGTAGAAGTCGTTTATCGCTGCTCCCTCGGGAACTGACGAATTTCCCGGGATAAAAACTATCCTATATCCTATTCCAGTACCTAACCAATATGTGTGCCAAGTTTCGTCTTGATCCGTTCAGTGGTTGAAGCGTGAAAGACGGACAAACATACACACTTTCACATTTATAATATTAGTATGGAAGTATGGATAAAGTGTCAGTTGAATTTTAAAGAGAATCATTAAATAAACTGACTTCAATATTTCAACTCTAACATTTTATAAATTACTCTTTTGTGTCTCTGTGTGTGAAACTGTTGTCAACGCCGTGACAACTTGAGATTCACATAGTTCATGTACCTTGGACAAATGCCAGCACACACAATACAAGCATCAAGTGACCAGTACGTGCATTTCAAGCCATAACACATGCATGGTGGCAAAGTCTACAAGAAATCATGCTTATACCTACTAAGAAATTCACATTTCATTACCTCTACAGTATTCAATAGCCTGTTCTTTCCAATGCTCTTTTAAATTTAATAAATAAATATTGGAGACAGTCTCACACAAATAGGTTTTTTTTACAGCTTTAATAAAAGCTGATTCATGTAACAAACCGGTGAGAAAACACATTTTTTGAATAGCTATTAAAATAACCAAGATATAAGCCAACAAAGATTTGTTCCTATCTCTTTCTAGCAAAACCGAATTTTACGTGGAGTTTATATGGCCGTACTGCACGATGACGTCACCGGTGCACTTAGGGTCTCTCTGTCTAATTATCATTTTAGAATGGTTGTATCATCCGTATTACTTGACCGATTTTAATTTTAATTTCACTTTTGGTGATTTCTTTTACAGTATTTTCAATCAAATGAAATGAATAATTTATTTGTGAAAAGTGGGTACACATATAAAATTAAAAAAATTAAAATTAAAATGAAAAAACCTCCACCTTCTATGTATAAATAGGTGTACCTAGAAATTTAAGCTTAACTATACTTATGTCACCAATTAAAAAAATGAATAATTTTAAATAACAGGTTTATGAGGAAACAATAGCCAAATTAATTAAACTAAAATACAAATTAATTCTCACATATTTAAAAAGTCCTTTATGTCATAGAAACACTTCTCAGCAAGCCAAGCATTACTCATATTCTTAAAAACTAATAATTTCTTATCTTTGAAAATGCTAGGTAATTTATTATACACCAGGAAGCACATCGCATACAATTTTTTTGAGGTAAGTACCAGTTTAACTCCTGTGTTGTGCAATTTATATTTGTATTGTGACCTAACCTTCCATGGGCACATGATCTTCATTCATAATTTTATCGAGAAATGCTATTTAAAAACTCCACGCATATTCCCTATTGACCTAGTCCCAAACTAAGCTCTAGGCTTGTAGTTAGAGAAACATACTACTATAATATACGTAGAAAACATCCAAAGTTTAGAACCAGACTCACACTCATCACACAAATATTTGCTCATAACGGGAATCAAACCTGGGTATGCTAGCTTTGTAGGCAGGGCATCACATTTCGTTCATTTATTTATAAACTAAAGCAGCAATCGTTAAACATAGTGTAGATATCTGTACTAAATATTCTCAAATGATATGGCAATGAAACTGTATTATTTAAGTTCCTTTAAGCAGGTAATTTTTCTAACACCTTTTATTATTTAAACTACTATATAAACGTAGTTACAATCATATCATCGGCAAATATACAGAGCAACGTTATCTAATCAGTCTAAGACTCGCCTAGCGTCAATATCTAACTAACTTGCTACAGAAAGTACAAAATTGCCGAGTTTCTTTAGAAGAAACCTACGCGAACACTTGTCATAACACAAACACTCACTTTTAACGTCTCCAAACACTTTCTACAATGTCACGATTACTCGAAACAACACAAAAACAGTCCTAAACGTAATCAAACGTAAAAAGTTCAAAGTCTAAATTCCAACCTTGGCCTATTAGACCGAGGGTGACGAACGACTTTTAGACGGCCTGGCTATATTTAGAACACACGCTATTACGTTATGAATAAAAAAATATGCTTTACTCACACGAAACTCCAGTATTATTGTTAAACAATTCAACGCACTTTTTTTTCGTAAAATGAGAGTGAATGAGTCACTTGTGAGTGACCGTATTGCCGCGGACGGAGCGGCGTAGTCGGCTCGATTTTTTATGCACAGCCGTTTGTTTATTCAAGTTTTCTACGAAGAAAAAACTGTGAATTATTAATCACGTAATTTCGTGCTGCTCGCACTGTCACCCGCGAGGTGCGACTGACAGTGACAGTGACAAATTGTGGGTAGTGTTGCCCAGTTTCGCTTAAGCCTTTTTAGTAGATAATGGTAATAAAACTAGTTCGTTTTAGTAGAATTTTATTGACAGATTTAGAATATGCATGGCGTGGACGGAAAGCGACGGAAAATTGTTAGACATGGTGACGGATGGAACAAAAATATACTTAGGTGGCAACCACCACATTAAGCATCTGATTTTGAGTAAACATTTGATTATATTGCTAAATTCACTTTAAAAAGGTTAACTGGAACAAATCCTTTAATGGGATAAGTTCGCCTTTGTACAGCCCTGATTTTCGTCTATTTTATAATTAATATCTCTATTTTTTCCAAACTACAACGGCCAATAAATATTTTTTGGACAAAACTTATATAAAATTTGCTTTGAAAAGACGGTATTAACACCAGTGTTAACATTTAAACGGTATTTCAAGATCAAAAATTAAAAGACACTAGATATATAAAACTCATTTATTATAGCAAATCACTGTGTTAAAACTGCTAATTTATATAAAAATAACTTAAACCAAATAGAGCAAGTGCTACCTCTAGCAAAACTAACAGACGTATCAGGCAACATAAATGCGACGTAAATTCAACTCACACACACTAACAGTCAGGTTCATATTTGTCTAACAATGAGACTGTATTATTATTAATTAGCACCAGTCACTCCATAAGTATTTATAATTTATAATAAAACGTACATGATAGCAAATTTAATCCGTTCCGAAACCATTGGAACCTGAACTCTAAATCTAAATTACTCATTCCCAAAACAACAGAAACTATCAAATTTACGGTTTACATTCATCTGGAATTACTTTTTTTGGCATAATCATTTGGCATACTCATCTAATTCTAATAATAATTTTAATTAATGGCTTTCACTCCTGCTAAGGCGTATTTCGCCAATGTCGAGTTATTTATAGACACTCCCATGGACTTATTAGAGAAATAAGTCCATGGATATCACTCGCGAAGACAATGGTTCGGTAAAAGAGTATTTTCTCTAATGGACTAAACAGAAGCACATGGGGTTAGCGCCACGCGCTTCTGTCAAGCTCCCATACTCATCATTTGGCATAATCATCTTTTAGCATAGTCTTTTTTTCTGAAACCGTATACTTTTCAGGATTGTTATAAAATAAACCCAACCGAACCTAATGGGTTCTATGCCATGATATTTTAAATAATCCTGAAAAGTGTACGGTTTCAGAAAAAAATACTGTATGCTAAAAGATGATTATGCCAAATGATAAGCATGCCAAATGATGATTATGCCAAAAAAAGTTATGACAGATGAAGGGTAATTACAACGGTAATTTTATAAATAATTATATTCTGTAAAACGACATTGTTCTTGACATGTTATCATATTGTCAAGTAAATAGACCTATCGTAAGGTCAATACAATAAAAAAGCGACATGGTTTTACCTAAAGTCCGATTTTGATTCCCACAGAATAAATGTAAACAAAGGTGTTGACGTTCACGAAAAACATTCACAGTATTCAAAATATTTATACTTTCCACATTAATAAGAAATCGAATTTCTATAAAAAAAAAAAGTAATCAAGATTAAACAATTTAATTTGTTGATGGCAAACTTTATTTTGATATAAACTCTTTGTTGTATTAATTTAAAATGAGAAAACTGTTTTTGTATGCATAATTTATTTAGTGCACTGGTAT
The DNA here is from genome assembly GCA_946894065.1 of Acleris literana. Taxonomy (NCBI): domain Eukaryota; kingdom Metazoa; phylum Arthropoda; class Insecta; order Lepidoptera; family Tortricidae; genus Acleris; species Acleris literana. The sequence continues at coordinate 209,922 of OX335695.1, forward strand.
CATTGACTCGATACACCCGTGTCAACAAGTTATTATTATTATTTATTTATTTAATGGCAACCGGTCGCAATATCGAGAAACCATTTCTGCCAATATCAAGTTTATATTTTACATTTACATAATATCAAACAAATTCATAAGGCAACGTTGTACGGTGGTCCTCTAGCCTCCTTGAAGCGATGTAGGTAGAACTTTACGAAGCTGGCCCGTTTTATAAAGCTACAAATTACAACTTACAGGTTACAAGTTTCCATTTGACACAACCTCGACCAATGCCGACCAGCCATTTGAGCAGTTATAAAACGTGCCCCTGGGATTTTCTTGCAGCAATCCTTCCAAAGGCGATACGTGTCCAAACTTGAATTCTTCATTATACTGCACATTTGAATGTTAATTTACTGCATATTAATACATCATTACTATCCATTAAACAAAAAAATATGCAAAAGTTTAAAAACAATTAAGACAGTGACACCATCTTGTCAAAAACCCAAAGAGAATCCCATTGTCAACAAGTTGAGGGCCGCTCGATTGATGTGAGACGTCACTTCACTCGCTTCGCTTCACAATTCGTGCTCCCGTCGTAATCGCTTTCCAGTGACTCATTTGTGCGATTTTAATTTCGGTAATTTCTCAAACTTATTCTTATATCACGGTTCGAGCGAAATTATATTATTATTTATTTGTTTAATGTCGTCTACATAATAACGTAATTTTAATGTCATGATGACTTAATATTATATTTCTTGCTGGCCCAAACTTTGAGATCCCCTGAAATGTCACTTTGACAGTGACGTAACTTTGTTTACATTTTTTCTATGGGAATAAAAATTCGACCTTAGTACAGGCAAGTTCATAAATGTGTACACTTTAGTACTTTATCACTTTAATCGTTGTGAGAATGCATTTATGGCAGTTTAAACATGACATTAAATAGACAAGGTACTACAGTGTACACATAGTCTGTACAAAATAGAGCTCCAGGTCAGGGCTCTATGTTACGAAACTTTACATGAGTAAAAGCCAACTATATTGGTGTAACACTACAATTTTAAGTTGACTTTTATTTTAGACTCCTATTTTACAAACCTGACAGTGATAGGTGACAAGTGACAATGCGGCGTATATTCCGTTGCATATTTGAAGCCCAGTAATAAAATAAAATGCTTCAACAATGGAGATTGATAGATAGATCTTTGTTTTGTGGCATATGTCATTTATGTTGCCACAATGATATCAGGATTTAGGACGGCACAAGTTTTTACGGGAGAAGTGAACACTAGAGTTCATAAATATGTATACACTTTAGTACCTTGTCTATTTAATGTCATGTTTAAACTGCCTTATATGAATTATCTCAGCGATTAAAATGACAAGGTACTAAAATTGTATACATATTTATGAACTCTACCGAACAAGGTATACTAAATTGTCAATATCACCTATCACTGTCAAATGCACCGATCACAATCCTGACAATTACATGTGACAGGTGACAATTCAGTATATGTACATTGCAGAGTTAACTATTATCACACTGGGATTCATATATGCTGCGCCATGTCCACTGAAAGGTCACCTGTCACCTGTCACCTGTCATTGTCAAGAAGGTGAAACCGAGCCTGGTCTAACCGAGGGTTGAGGAATGAATTGGTGACACAGGAACGGTCTGCCCGGCCCCGGTGGTTACTGGTGGTTGTTGATCGAGTCCCCCCTCAGTCGCTGAGGTCGTCGTCATAGTCCTGGTGCCCCCGGATGGTCCTCTTGCTCTGGATGCTGAGCATCTTCTGCTTGCGCGCCTCGTCGGGGGGCGTCATCAGGTCTCCGGAGTACTCGATCACTTCCGACCTGGAAGGGGAACCAAGGTTTTTAAAATGGGTAGGGACACTCTTACATACTTTACTTCTTAAGTTCCTTTTTATAATATAGTTTTCCATACGAATAGAATAATATACTTGTAATTCCGTATCTGACGCTTTGGCATCAAGCTGTTAGTCAGATACAGTACCGGCAAATAATATATAATCTTTGTACTAACATCTCATACGATTATCTACAAATATGACTCACCAAAATTGATAACCAATCAAGAACTATAGTTGACCAATCGTGTTGCTATTACGCAATTCGTTAGCTGATTAAATACGGTTCAAAATGGTATATAACAGTTTGTACATATCGTAGTTTTTAAAAGTTTAGTATTTAAAAAACATTCATACTACATTAACGAGGTTTGTATGTACGCGTCGGTAATGGTTTTTTAAATATTTTTGGTGAGTCACATTTGTAGGTAATCGTATGAGATGTAAGTACAAAAATGATATATTATTTGCCAGTACTGTATGTTTTTTGAATGATAAATAAATAATAAATAAATTGACCTAGTGCCAAATTAAGTTTTAGCCTCATTATGTTATGGCGAAGGAACTAAAGTAAGCCATTGATGTATATGACAATAAGACACGAGACGAGATATTTATCCACCCGAACAAAGCGAAAAGTGTTCCCGGCTCACCTGGCGATCCTCCACTCGAGCACCTCGGTGGAGAAGTCGTCCCGGTTGCCCAGGTCCGTGAACCCCACGATGAAGTCCTTCGTCTTGTTCAGCTTCACCAGCGCGATGGTGGGCAGCACGCGGATCTTCAGCCGGCCTGGGAGCAATGGGTACAGTTGCGTTCATAAATACGTGTTCACTTTAGTACCTTGTCACTTTAAGGCCCAGCCACACCGCTTGCGTGACGTGCACGTGCACGTGCGCGTTCGCTTTCCACTGCATTGTATAGTGACATGTTAACGTATAAGTTTTCTATATTAAGTGTATTCTTTTGTACAACAGAGATTAAATTAATTAATTTAATTAACGGTAAAAGTTGTCGCTAGATGTCGCCAGGTCACACACTCACCGGTAAGGAAGGGCGCCCTCTCCGCGTCGAGCTTCACGAACCGCGTCTCGACGTGCTTCTTGGCGAGCGTCTTGAGGTGCATGTCCACGATCTTGCAGCGCGGGGAGTCGTTCCGGTAGAAGTGGCACACCACGTTCTCGGACTTGTTGCACACGCCGAAGAAGTCCTTCTCGCCGTCGATCTCAGAGTACTCGCCGTGGCCCTGCGGAGAGGTAGCAGGAAACTAAAGCACGTACTACAGCAGAGGTCCTCAAACTTTTTTGTCTCATAGACTATTTAGCATTTGTTTCGGTTTTGGGTAGACCCCCAGCTTACCTAATATCAAACAATCTTCGGGGGCTTCTGCACGGATAAAATGGAAGTTCCAGCCGGCAAAACACAGGCTACAATTTAAGTTTAGTCCGGAAAAATATTATGTATTTACAAAACTTACAAGCACAGAAAATAAATACCCACGTAATTTAAATAGAAACATGTGTTTATTTATATATTTATAAGAAAGTATGACATAAGTTTGTACCTACTATCTGTATATGAATATGGATTATTCCATTAATGGAAAGCCAAAATTAATGTCACGACCTGCTTAAATGTGATCCACGATCGCGGACCCCCATTATTATTTTCCGCTCACATGGACCCCTTGCTGGTTGCCGTAGACCCCTGGGGTTCGATATAGACCACTTTGGGGATCACTGGACTAGACGTACATTATACCATGATAAACAAATACAGAAGGCGCTCGGTAATTCGGCGCTCGACAATCCGACATGCCCAGCAATCCGGCAGTTAGCGAGTCAGGTGAAACACTCCATGATCCGGCAGTTTACACAGCCGAATGCCAGATTACAGAGCAGTTGCACAAGCCATGATCTCTATCTCTGGGATCCCGTTGTACAAATCCAATAATCCGGCAGTTCCAATCATAGGGGGAAAATTACCAGTACCGGATTACCAAGCGCCTACTGTAATATACTTTGTTACAGACTACAGGACGATAGATGGACATCCCAAATAACCACATGGAAAGGTCCAGTGGGAAAAAGGAAGAGAGGTCGGCCTCTGGCACGCTGGGCTGACGAAATTATCGTGACAGCTGGTAAAAATTGGGTCTGGAGGGCCCAAGATAGGAAGAGTTGGAAATCTCTGGAAGAGGCCCTTACCTCATAGAGGGTTCTGGTGTGCAATACAATATCATTATAATTTAATTAATTATCTAACAAGTGTTTTAGAATAGTTTGCAAGTGTACTGTTATTTTTTGTGTAACCCGGAAATAAAAGCCTTTTTTATTTTTATTTATTACATAGTACGAGTATAAAACAAAGTCGCTTCCCTCCGTCTGTCCTTCTGTGTCCGTTTAGATCTTTCAAACTACGCACCGGATTTTAATGCAGTTTTCACCAATGGAAAGAGTGATCCAAGACAAAGGTTTTTATGAGAAATCACATAAACCGAAGCGAAGTGAGGGCGGGTCGCTAGTTATACTATAAGTGTAACTATAAATATGAAAGTTTGTTTGTTCGTTCCAACTTCACAAGCCAATTCCTTAACTGATCAAAATGAAGTTCAGTGAAGATACATTATACTTTTTATCCTATAAAATTTCCGGATGGTTCCCAAGGGAACAGGGTTAAATAAATACTATGACTCACATTGGCCATCCACTCCTGTTTCTTCTGTGCGCGCTGTTTCATCTCGTTGATGCGCTGCTGCCGGATCGCTTCTAGATCACTGTTGTCTAGCGCATCCAACCTGTAAGTCAAAAAGTTCACCGACGTTAGATCGATAGTGACTGAATCTACCGTCATCGTCTTCATTCACAGACAGCAGACCCAATCTGGAGATGGCAAAGAGCAATCTATACCTCTTTTTTCTTTTTTTTCTTATATAAAATCATTGTATGTTCTCTGGACTCTAAAATAGCTGGACCTGGAGCTGGTGGAATAGCTTTTTCAGTGTTACCGTGCAAAGCCTGGGGCATGTCACTAGTTGTATTGTATACAGTCAGAGTCAAAAGTAGCTGATCACTTTTGTACTTTGTCACTAATGGGCGGACAACGGATGCAATATGGTGACGAAAGCACAAGATGGATAAGGCTTTTATTAAATTTCGACTACTATATATGTGTGAAAATATATGCAGTTTTTGCCATAAATCAGTACATATTTTGTAAATTAAGAAAGTTCTGAAGTATCACTTTATAATTACGCCCCTCTCACGTCTGTAGATGTGGAGAGGTCATTTTCCCTATATACCTAAGTAGATAGTTAACTATAAAAGGAATGTACTGATAATACCTAATAAAAAAAATTGTGTAATTATTTACTTAAACAATAAAATTCTATAACGTTTTTTGCAGTGAAGTTCCATTTGTATTTAAATCAATTGTAGTCATATCCATATTACGGATATCGTTTGACATTATTTTGACGTAAATTGCATCCGTCGTCGGCCCACTATTTATCACATTAACACATTTGACAATCTTATTTGACATAGCTTATGTGACTGCCACTTCCTTTAGGACACTAGAGGAGGCCTATGTCGAGAATCGACAGCATGACCAAGCAAATAGCAATACTTAATGAATATTAGTCAGTTTAGTTTATTTATTCATCAAACTATTTTTTTTTACAAAATATGTTGTATTGCATGCCAAAACATATGAAATGTATTAATACTGGTCATTGGAATAAAGGCTAATTGAAATTGAAATTGAAATTGATGTGACTGCCAAGCGATAAGGCACAAAAGTTTGTATCTACTTTTGATGCTGACTGTAAAAGCCTAAAATCTAGGCTTTTTGGGACAACGTCATCTTGTTTGATACACTAATATTTATTTAATGTTTAATAAAAGCTTAAAAACACTGCATGCTCAAGATCTATCGGGTTCAAGTTCAATACTTTGATATAACGTACCTCTCGAGCTCTCCATCCAGCTGCTTCTCCACCGTCTGCGCCACATTGTACAACACTTGCTCCATCTTCAGAGCTTCTCCTGAAAGTTATGCAAACAAGTCAAATCAGTTAATCGTAAAACTAAGTTTTGTTACTTTTAATGGTACATTTAAGAGTAAGTGTACAAAAATATGTACACATAGAACTTATTGCCATAGTAATAAGGTCTGTCTACATATTTTTGAGACTTTGTGGTTGGTATATATGTATACATGTGTACATGTAAGAGTGGTGCCCTTGACTGTACATTATCAATCAAGCAACCTAAACCAAAGAGCAAGAATATATATTTTAAAAAATTAGACAAGTGTATGTGAGGGTCATAGCATTTAGAAATTCATGATCTTTCCCTACCCTAATCAACTGTATGTATGTATGTATGTACTGGATAAATTATGCGTCTGGATAAAGTGAATTCATTTTATAAAGAAATAAGTGTGTTTTGTATAAAAATTTCAATGTTAATAAGTATTTTTATGTCCTATTTTTTTATCATATTCATATTTTTTATTTGTCCTATTTTTTTACAAGCTATTTTATTAATACAAAATAGTAAGAAATTAAGAGTATTGTTTTTTATTGTATCTCTCCGAAGATATCAGAAGATTGTGTGTAGATGAACAAACATTTACAATAGATGTACCTACCGTAAATAATTAAGTAAAGCAGCTTAAAGAGTAACTAACTTAAGAACATACTAAAAATTACATGTTGCACTCTTCAATAAACAGCCAATATAGAAACGCAGGTATATTTTTACGGGTAAAAGTGGCTTTAACTTTAAATCATTATAACAATAATATAAATGTAAAATTTAATCCTTTAATTACAAAAATCAGTTATTTTTGTGGAGGAGTGCATGACCTCATACCGCAACAACGCATGCTCCTTAAATCACGAATTACTCCATAAGTAACCTCCGTAAGTTAAAACCACTTATTGCAACAGTAGTAGAACGCAAAAAATGGTCGTTTACTTACACTTTTATCACAGTATAATCAAATTTAAAAATGATATTTCCTGAAAACAATTTGGTTTCGCGTTTGACGAAAGAAAGGTGACAAACGAACGAATGACAGCTGGTTGGCTGTCAAAAGTCAGTCGGCCATTAATTAATTATACTTTTTTAAGTTGCCAGTCTATAGGTAATGCATTTAGTAGTTTTCTCATCCTCTGGTAAACTGATACATAATTAAAAAATAAACTTAAAATCCTAATTAAAACGTGTTGGCCACGGTCACTCGACCAAAATTCAAGTCAATTCAGGTTGCACAAAAACTACCTCCCTTTTTTTTCTTCTATATTATTGTTATAATTTTTTACCGACCCGGATTCCGGCCAGCGGACAACAACGATGGGGGGCGCGCGCACGCACGTGCGGAGCCAAGAAATATAGTTCTAGAACCGAAAACCTGTAGGTAAATACATAGGTACATAATACTAACCTGTTAGTCTTGACTTTAAGTAAAAGTATACTTAGTAAGTAAATGACCTCTTGCATGTAGTAGTAACACATCTGTATAGACCGTTCGACATTCTATATTTGAAATTTGACGTAAATTCCCTATTAGTTTTGTACACAACTACATGCAAGAGGTCATTTACTTACATAAGTTTTTCACCTATAACAGCTATCGATTTAGCCCCTATAAATCGCTGAAGGTACTTCAGCGATTTTTAGTAGTTTCGGAGATATTGATCATTTTAATCTGAATTTTTGTAATTTTCTCTTATTTTATTCCATGATTAATTTCATAAATTGTTCAGTGATATCTTACATAATTTCTGCCTATCTTCTGTAAAAAATGTTCCACAGTGAAAAATAGCGGCTTAATAGATTTCCATAAAAATTGGCACGTTTTATATTCTGCTACAAGGGACAAGAATTCTGTAGTATAGGTAATCTTATAAATATTGGAAATATGAGAAACGCAACTCCACGGTAGATGGCGCCTTCTTCAAGCTAAACATGTAATAGGTACAATGAGAATAGTACAATATTTGGACATCATTGATTGAAATACATACTTACCTCGTGGCACTACCTACACTTGTTGTTTTATTTACTTTAAGAGTGAATGTATATTCATACAAACATACATAAATAATATGTGAGGGCCTTGGTAAGGTATTGGTTGGGTCTTTTATAGTCAACGATTAATAAAAACAGAGTAAAAACTTGAATTATTTAATTACAATACAATCAATGTCTTTCTAAACACATTACAAACTAAACGAGGTAACAGACGCGTGCGCACACAATGAAACACGATGAAACATACGGGCGACTCATGTCGCGCATTGTACTTGTCAATTATTAAAGGGAAATCACTGGGCATATTAAAATACCTATTTCACGGTTTCACCATCCTGACAATGACAGGTGACCGGTGACATTTCAATGTACATGGCGCACCTTATATGGATCCCACTAATGTGAAGGCTTATTAACTTTACAATGTATTGGGAATTGTCACCTGTCACCTATTATTGTCAATATGGTGAAATAGGGGGAGGGCGAATGCTGTACAAAAACTCGCCATTAAGCGCATCGACGATTTACCGACGAGCTTAAGTTTTCCGTCACAGCGTATCAATATTGGTCTGGATTCCACTCACTCCCCAGATACCACAATGTAAAAACACCGGGGCCGATTTTTGACTTTCGATTGCTCGAAAGTTTGGTTTGAAAGTGAGCAAAATCTGTGAAGCCGTATTTTTGAAATTACGAGCGATAGAAAATTTAAAGACGAGTGTTCCACACCATTCGTTTTCAATTCTACCGCTCGTATTTCAAAAAACGGTTTCACTGATTTTACTCACTTTCGCGCTCAAAAGTCAAAAATCGGCCCGCAGACTACTTTCTTTATCAGATCTCAAAACACCAGTTTAGAAATATTAATTATGTCTGATAAAATTGATGAAGAATACCTTAATTTACATGTTGTTTTGGGATTCCAGTATATTGAGAATCTGGTATTTAAAAAAATTGGCATTACGGCAATAAGCAATTACGTGATAGGTAACTATCAGAGATCGGAATAGGTGAGCTAATTTGCCTAAACTTGATGCATGTTCATTCAATAATGTATTCCCATCTCTCTCACGCATGAATGAATATGCGTCAAGTTTAGGCAAATTAGCTCTACCTATTCCGATCTCTGGTAACTATGCCCTATGCCTGCAAGCTCACGATACGACTAAAGCTCGCAGAGTATTTCGTCGCTGAACTGTTTTATCATTCTCCGGGGAAACGCAAGGCTTCAGCAGTATACAGTCTCGAACGAGCTAGTACTAACACAACCAGGTCAATAATTGGAGTAATTATTGATTCACAAATAAATATAATACAATTAGATTCGTAACTATTTAGATCTGGTATTAAACGTAAAGAAATGTGAGACTTGAGTCTGGCTTAAACTTTCGCTGTAAGTAATAAAATTTAACTTTGTTTAAAACTCAGTGTCTTATAAAGTGAAATTATCTTGCTCAAAAAAAGGGGACTCGAACACCGTGGGTTCCGCGACTCAATTTACTATTTCCCCGCAATACCGATTTTTTTTCTTATAAGTAGGTAAGGGCAACTTTTTTTCCTATAATAAACACATGGTTTTCCAATATTAGTTTTTCTTGGGTAGTATTTTTTTAACTTTTTACAATAAATTAAGCGGGATTTCACTGTAATTTCTCAAATATGTCAAAATGGTGGTGCACAGACAGACAGACGGACATAGTGACCGGGGTTCCGCTTTATAGTACATGATGGGGAACCCCAATAAGACATTAATATTTATTTTAGTTTTTTCTTCTCCTTCTAGGTACTACCTATTAAATTAAAACAACTCAAAACTACACTAGCTTCGGCCTTTACAAGTCGACACACGAAAGAGCCCTGAGCGACTTGCCTGCGCGTGAGCAAATTACGGACCAAATTGGTGGGGACAGCGGGGGGAGTGTAAACCGCTCAGCTGTGCTGCCACGCTATTGGTTTGTCAGTCGACAACATGTACAAACATATCCCCTCCACTAGCCGCTCGAAGCTCTTTATACGTGTGTCTACTTGTACAATTATTATTTTTACAATACTTTGACTTGTGGCTCTTGAGGAAGCCGTGGCATAAACGGGACAGCACAATAAATAAATAGTTTTTGTCATATAAATATGTTAAAAGTTTAACAGACAACTCCGGACGCACGAACTTTGCTGTCTATTATTCGTGTGATTTAATATTTTTATTCGACTTTGTAATGTGTGTATTATTATAAATTAAATACTAGAAACACCTAAAGAACAATCTTTTAACAAAATCGTTTTTTTGCAGATTCTTTCAAGACAAAAATATCTCTCGTTAGAAGTTAGAACAGAGCGCGAGCAGATCACGGCGACGCCATCTACGTAGGTTACGTGTTACAATTTTTAAAACAATAGGAGTGTGTCTTGGGTAAAAAGAAATGTAATTATTGCGTCAGTAAACCTATAAAAAATATTGACCACGTATTTTTTGCTTTAATAAATCGATCAAAATTGATAAATATCGCGCATCAAAGTTCGGGAGAGGGGCGTGACGTCACAACGTGGTATAAAGTGTGCCACGGCGTGACGTTACGCGAAAGGGTTAGGCTCGTAAAACACACTTTCCCAGAATGTGCACTTTCTCTAAAGGTGCAATTCTTTAGAAGGGTCATTTTCTCGGAATGTACACTGTCTCTAAAAGTGCACTTCCCGATATGTACACTTTGTCAATAGGTGCACTTTCCCAGAATGTGCACTTTCGCAGAAAGTATATTTTCCTGGAAAGTACACTTTAGGGGTAGGGGTGGCACTGTTTATAGTACTAACGGTTTCTATGAATTAGTGCAAATGCAAACAGACGGACGGACAGACGTACGGACAGACGGGCAGAAAGACCGTAACTATAAGCGTTCCGTTTTTGCAATTTTGACTACGGGACTTTAAAAAATATATAAATGTACCTATAAGTACGTATAGACTTTTCGATTTAGGTGATATTTAATACAAGACAAAATGCGTGTGGATTTAAAAAAAATGTGTCAAGCGTGTGTCTTTGTTTGTGTGTGTGTGTGTGTGAAGAAAGTGTCTAAATAATAAATTTGTACCTTTTGAAAAAGTGCCCTAAAAGGGAAAGTGTACATTTCGGGAAAGCGTGCGTTTTGGAAAAGTGCACTGTTTGAAAAAATGCACATTTCTGGAAAGTTTCCAAATTGAGAAAGTGTACATTTTGGGATTTTACATTTTGCAGAAAGTGCACCTCTGCAGAGAGTGCCCATTTAGGGAAAGTGTGTTTTACGAGCCTAACCCACGCGAAACTTCAAGGCACTTTATCTTCGTAATTTTTTGTTTAATTGACTAAAGAAAAAAATATGTGCTCAATATTTTTGCCGGACTAACTAGATTTTTTTCGGACACTAGCCTATTCCGCGTGCTTCATCCATCTACTTGCGTTCTATTAACTTTCTCAAAGTTTACAATATTACAAAAAAAAACAATATCAACTAAATTACGATAAACGTTAATTATTCAAAAATTCGACCAGCGTTGAGATACAAATAATACATTATATTTCTAGATGTGATGATTTCGTGTAATACAGTTTCTAAATTAACATGTAAGTGTTGTGTCGATAGATCCGCCACACCCTCCGCCCACTAGAATTCATTGATAGAATCCATTAAGGGGTCAAGTGGACTTTTTGTACATTCAAATCCATTAATGGAATTTAATGTATGTACACTTAAATCCGTTTGGAGTCGTTTACACGTGTTAATACGCTGAGATCCATCAATGAATTTAAATATACTAAGAAGTCTGCAAAGATCCATGAATGGATTCAATTGAACTTTTTATATACCCGGGATCCATCAATGGATTTTCATCATCATCATCATGGTGATCAATGGATTTTAGTATACTACAATGTCCACGAGTATCCATTGATGGATCCAAAGAGTATTAAACGGTTAACAAAATCCATTGATGGATACTATTATACATAGTAGTGTACTAAGATCCATTGATGGATCGAAGTGTAATTAAGAGTGCATCCATAGACTCCAAGTGGATTTAAGTGTACATTAAAGCCCAGTCTACCCCATTAATGGATTTGAGCGCACAAATAGTCTACTTGACCCCTTTAACGGATCCTATCAATGCATCGCAGTGGAAGGAAGCTACAGAAAGCTATACGTGAACTATCATTAATCACAGTTAATATTTAGAAATATATTCTTAAAATGTTTCGAGAAAACATTAAGTCAGTCTACTCAGTGGCATGATCTGCGTAAGAAGCGTCACCGCCGTGGTGACATTACAACCCACTATAACCCATTATAGTGACGGCACCAATGATGGACACTTTTATCTGACAAGCACCAGTAAAGGACGCTTCACTGTTAATTCAAATTTCATACGGTCCTAAATTGATTGTTGCAAAACAAATGAATAACCCTTATCTTCTGTAAAATAAGAATCAAGTGTCCACTATTGGTGCATTGTCAATTACTGGTTCCATCACCCTAGCAAGTATAACTTTACAATGAAAGGGTACGATTCAGTATACACGGCGTAGCTTATAAACAGCCCAGGGACCTAGGAACTCGGGGACTATGCAATGTATATTGAATCGTTGCTTGTCGAGCGACAAGGTTGGCGATAGGGGCAAGTTACCGTCCAAAGAAATTTGAGTAGCGCGTTCACACTCGGCTCACAGCGCGCGGTTCGAGTCGTATCAGTTGCTCATATGCAGCAAAATAAAAGTTTCCATTGCTCATAGGTTCCATTTCCAGACGTGTGTGAAGTTTCGCGGTACGGTAGCTTAGTTAACTACTATTTCGGCTAATATCTTATCTTATCTTATCTTACAGATGGGCCCTTTCGGATACACTTCGACCCTTTAGGATCTTTTGTGCAATTACCCTCTTACACACTCAGCTGGTCGAATGTGCAGGTTTCCTCACGATGTTTTTCCTTCACCGTAAGAGCATCGGGTAATGCACTTAAGTTAGAAAAACTCATTGGTACATGGTGACCGCGGGGGTTCGAACTCGGTACCTTACGATCACGAGTCGACCCTCTAAGCCACTAGGCCACCGACGCTCTCATTTCGGCTAATATACTAACAAAACAATATTTCAACATTAAATAAAATTATTCGGGACGTTATTTTTGGTAAAACAAAGGGTTACTTGGAAAAGGGTGGAAAACACAAGCTTGATATTAAGCCAAGACAGTACGCCGCGACTATGAGCCTCACGCAAACGCTATGACATGAATTGTATTTTTCTCTGTAGTAGTGCACGGGCACTGCAGATCAATTTTGACACACAATGGTATATACGGTCAATACTTTGAAAAAACTCTTATATTCTTATTTCATGACGCACGATTTTAAACTTAAACGTGAAGAGAATTTAGTTCAAACTCATACATCTTGAAATATCAGATACGAGTTTTTTCTAAAGTAGTAACGATATGATGGCGGGTCATTTGTCTGTTCGTCGAATACGCTACTATTTTGAATCACCGTTCAAATCCCGACGTGAAAAACGGCTAGCTTAGGGAACTATCATACAGAACTGTTTCTAAAATGTAAGGCTTGAAGTGCATCATCTACACTGGCACTATCTGACCACTATTCCGCTCGATGGTAAGTGGCTAGATCGAGACCGAAGCACTATCTGACCACTATTCCACTCGATGGTAAGCGGCTAGATCGAGACCGAAGCACTATCTGACCACTATTCCACTCGATGGTAAGTGGCTAGATCGAGATCGAAGCACTATCTGACCACTATTCCACTCGATGGTAAGTGGCTAGATCGAGACCGAAGCACTATCTTACCACTATTCCACTCGATGGTAAGTGGCTAGATCGAGATCGAAGCACTATCTGACCACTATTCCATTCGATGGTAAGTGGCTAGATCGAGAACGAAGCATGCTAACTCAGGCAGGAGAGCGGGGCTAAAAGTTACCGAGGTAAGTTGTTCCGATTGAAATAACTCCGCGAGGAAAAGAGATATTTTCAGCCTAAGACAAGGCAATATGATTGAAGACGGAACTAATTATCAAGACTGATTACCTACAAGTTCTTTGATAAGGTGTTCATTACTAAATGGTTAATAATTGCCTAAATACAACTTGAACTTTACTTGTCATAACATACAAATGTTTACCTGATGATTTGTACGATATAGTTAATTATTACTTAAATAAACAGACTTGGTTTCATCATTTATTGTTTTTTATTTCACAAATAATAGCTTTAATAGATATGGTAGCAAGTTACCCCGGCTTGTTAACAACTTGCCCCAAGTTGGGGTAAGTTGTTACTTTCCAACTTCATTAATAAAAAAAATTAAAATGAAAAAATCTCACAAAAAATTACCCAAATAACTGTCTTAATATCGAAGTATATTGATTATGCTCGCATCGTATGAATACCAAAATCAAGTATTCTTAACAAATTTTGCGGAAAACTAAAAATCGGAACTTTTAGCCCCGCTCTCCCCTACTTGCTTCTCAACTTGCTAATGTTCATGGCAGACGTGTTCCAAATGCAGTCAAATTTCGAAACAGAACTGAACTAACGCTTACGAAAATGCGTCGACCATCAGAAGACGCCATTACAGTGTTCCATACAGTTCCAAGTGAACTCACTAAGAGCTAGTTGGCACAGCCTTGTACAGCCGCAGACGCGTCTCCGACAGAGCGGCTACGACCGTATCTCCATTGAGCTGGACAGAGCACACGTCCAGCGCGGGCTCCGCCGCCGGCAGCCTCATAGTCCTCGCCCCGTCCAAGCCATGGAGGAACAACGTAGCGTCGCTCTCGGAGTGCGCCGCGACCCACGAAGCGCCCGGCGCGTGGACCCACGCCGCCCGCGACATTAGAGAACTCCTTGCTGAGCCTGGGAACGTCTGTTCCACTTGACAAGTCACTTGGCCCTCAGTATCACTTTTCAACTGGCACAGAGCCAATCTAGATCGCTCTCCGTTCGCACTAGGCCGGCACGACACTAGAGCTCTATTTGATTCATTATCGTAGCTCAAGGACATGAAAGATGGACCTTCTACGGGGAGACATCTTGGCTCCCACTGCCCGGAGCTACTGGCGAGCCATAACCAGCAGGAGTTCAGATGGCAGGAAAGTAAACCAAATTCTGTCGAACATAGCGATACAACGGGGGACATGTCGCCGGGAGCCGACAGCCTTTGGATGTAAGTGCTGGGGTTGCGGACGTCGTACTGTTGGATGAAGCCGCCGACGCCGCCGACGTAGAACTCGTTGCTCCTCGCGTAGTCCCAAGCGCAGGACCACAGCTGGACGCCCGCTTGTATCGTGGTGCTCGGGATACCGCGCTCGACGATCCTAGCGCTGCTGTCGAGCGCCACACTGAGTAACAAGTCACTAGGCTGAGAATACGAGATATCTCTGATGGGTTTAGGATGTAAAAGCACAAATTGTCCTTGCCTGTAGTCCACACAGCTCACACTCCTCACACCGTAACCAGGGAAGAGCGAATAAGAGCTCTTCTGAGACACATACAATTCATAAGTCCTGCAGTTATAGGTAAGAACACGACACCCACCATCTTTACATATCTCTAAATTCTTCTCGAGGGCAAACCTCCAGGATCTCTTCACCTGAGGTTTCGCCTGCGCCTTCAACATGGTATTCTTTAAAGTTTCCAGCTGCTGTATACACGCTCGGTGCGCTATCTTCGACTTCTGCAGTTCCATCTCAACTCTTCCTTTTTCTACTTGAAGATGTTCCACTTGCTTCTGCAAGGCTGTGATCTCTGATGTGTCGATGGCTACTAAGCGCTTGGCATATATATGCCTCAAGTCCCTTAAGCTAGCTTTAGTCTTGCACGTGGGGCAGGACTTCTGCGAGCGCACCCGCAGCCAGCGCTCCACGCAGCGCGAGCCGAACAGGTGCCCGCACTTGAGGGCCACTATCCGGTGATCTCCCGACGTGCCCCACGAATCCAAACAAATGGGACACGTTTCACCATCACCGTCATCTTTAGGGGAGCTTACCTTTCTTATTTTCTCAGGAGGTTCGTCAGAACCCTCGTCGCTTCTTCTTTTCTCAGGCGTTGCTCTCTCACTCTCGCTTATAACGTTTACTTCAGGTAATGAGGTAGAGTCTGACTCCGCAATCGACATGGCGTTGCTGAACATACTGTTTTCGTTGGACATGAACGGGCTGGGCGGCTGCGTGGACCCGTCGGCGTGCACTGGCCGCGGCCACTGCGCCAGCGTCGTGAGGCTGCTGTTGCTCTCCTCGGGGTCGAAGGTGTACGTGGACGGCGAAGGGAACACTCCGTCGATGGAGTTGCTGTTGTCATCGGCATGGTGGAAGTTAGATCCGTTGCTGTTCTCGTTGTGTATCGGTGACGGGGTGTAGGACTCTGACTCCTGGAGGACGACGGGGGAGGGAGGGAGGAGGATGGGGCTCCCGGGGGGCTCCGGCGTGTCCGGGGCTTCGAGGATGCTCGGGCTGTCCCGCGCCGGGAAGTAGGGCGGAGAGGAGCTCATCCTCGCTCATAGGAACCTGAAACAAACAG
Source organism: Acleris literana (assembly GCA_946894065.1). NCBI lineage: Eukaryota > Metazoa > Arthropoda > Insecta > Lepidoptera > Tortricidae > Acleris > Acleris literana. Next base: position 226,376 of record OX335695.1, read on the forward strand.
ATTGTTTGTTTTGGAACCAGCGATAAACACTTAAAACGTACAGAACCAGAATTTGATGGAGAATTTGAATGATGAGCTGGTTGAGTTGAGCGTAATGCTGATGGCGATATCCCGCTATGCAGCGCTGTTTATTAGCCCAAGCTCTGGCCAAAAAACAACAACTGTTGGCACATATCTATCACGCAGTAGGTATATTTTTCGTATAGAAAAACAAAATGATAAGGAACAATATCCTTGTTACGATTTTAACACCCTCGTTCCATATTATTTTTAAATAGCATTAAAATTGATATTTTGCAGCATTTTTCAAAAAATTGGTTGAGTTGAGGCACGCATGAATGATGTCATTAAGCCCCAAACGCACTGAGCGCGGAAGCGGCGCTATGCGGCGCGTTTCTATCCATACTAAAACCCCACGCTTTTTAATGTGGGAAGGTCCACCCTCACAGAAACACATTAAGCACATTTACTAGAGTTATATTTTTACTATCCCTGACGACCTCTGCATTAATTTTTGGACTCCGATACAAGTTGTTTGCATCATCGTCATCCTGAATTCCTGCTTATGATAGAGCATGATTACTTCTAATTTTTAACCGACTTCAAAAAAAAGAGGAGGTTCTCAGTTCGTCGGGTTTTTTTTTTAATGTATGTTCCCCGATTACTCGAAGACCACTGAACCGATTTGAAAATTTTTTTCGTTGTTTGCATGGGTATACTTTCTAGTTGGTCCCATTGTCAACACGTCAGGATCTGATGATGGGATCTTGGAGAAATCAAGAGAACTCCTCAAATATTATAGGCACACCTATAGCGATTTTGGTATTTTTCACTGTAACTCGTGCATTTGCTTTTGAAAAGTACTATATGGTGAAGTGGAACTGATGATGAAGACCACAGTTGGCCACCGGAACTCCTTAACGGTACCTATTTCAAGGGTGGCGATAAGATATTTCGATTAAGGTAGTTGAGCGACTATGACGAAGCACATTTAGGTTTAAATATGACTATGGCGAGCTTGAAATGTTTTATAGTTTCTCATTAATATTTACAATTGGAGCTACGTAACAGCATAAATAGGATCACTAAAAAGTATAAAATAAAATAAATATTAAAAAAAAACAAAAACCCGCCTTCAAAAATGCATAAAATAACTTCTTTTAAGGGTTTTTGTTTTTTTAAACATTTATTTTAATTAATGGCTTTCACTCCTGTTTAGGATGATTTCCACCAAACGGCTCGCATCGCATCGGATCGGAAAGGATACGGACGGACGCGGCGACAGCCGATCGCGTCTGTTAAAATTATTTTTGTCTTTTGACGAAGCCGATCGCGCGTCGCAGCATTCTTCCGTATACGATCGCGTGTCGCGGAAGACGCCCGCGGTTAAGCTGCTTTGCGCGGCTTGGTAATATACTTTAGACTTTAACCACTGTATACATGATTTAACATCGTTTAAAGATAGTAAAATTCTTTCCGTTCTTTAAGGTGTATTTCGCCAATGTCAAGTTATTTATAGACACTCCCATGGAATTATAATAATAATAATTACTTATTCGTTTGACAATTTTATTTTGACAACAAACAAAGTGCTGTCATAATCCGTTTCTTTTTAATTATCATTTAGGCTAAGGTACCGCGTATAGTGCCGTAAAGCTCTGAGAACTGTCATAACCGACTTAAAAATATATATTTTAGAAGAACTGTAATCAGTAAAAAAAAAACTAGATTAAGTATTGGTTAATAGACCAAACACTATCAGAAAAAAAATACACCCCTTCAGCAAAACTTTACTTACACAATCGTATTTTCACCGAAAGTGCTTTTCATCAAAAAATACGATATAAAATAGAGATTACTACCTCAAAATAGAAATAAAGACAATGATTAAGTGTATAAAGGAACGAAAAGGTCCCGACTATAAGTAGGTAGCCATCACACAGCAGTTATTTGTTCACATCACCTATTCGGAAAGAGGACTTTTCTTCCCTGCTAGGAGGGATCAAAGAGGCACTTTTCTGTTAGGACATTTTGTTGCCAAATTTGATAATTGTTGTTAAATTTGATAATTTCCTTTTGTTAAATTTGATATTTTCGCCACTTTTAGAGACTGTAAATAATTAAATTTGCTTCATCACTAAGATCTTTTATTTTCCTCATATGTGATGTGAAAAGCAGTATGTGTCACACCACACGGTAGAAAAATTATTTCCACCTTGGGCATTGACACTTGAATCCCTCACTACACTCAGGATTCTATTTTAGTATTTAGTTTAATCCTTCGCTTTGTTCAGGATTCAATGAACGCCCTCGCCGTAAATACGTAATTTTGCTCCCTTGTGACACAATCTACTATTTTCATTCAGGCTCTCTCTTCTAGATTGCTTTTACTCCTATTTTTTATTGTTTAATTAATGTTACAATACCTCTTATTAACATGACAGTAAAAGCAGACGAGTCATGGACAATATGATTGCAATAGAGGTTAAACTAAATAGAAGCCAACAAAAACAATAACCTACAAATGGAATGCTATAATGCTTGCGTAGGACTGAATCTGAACAAATGTAAATATAGGACCCATTTTGACCTCGATGGCCCAGTGTGCAATAGGATGTACAGTCAGGGCCATTCCCGGTCGACCACCTCTAGGGTGATATTCGTTTGCGCGTTCGACGCGTTACGACCTGAGTGCTGTAGGATTAGCTAGCTGCAACGAACAAGCCAATTTTTTCTTAAGTGGACGACCGCGAATGTCCCTGACTGTACATAATCAAGGCAATTTAATTGGAACTGTGTTGCAATAAGAATAAGGTTTATTTTTCTATCTTCATAAACTGAAAATGGCTTTATCAAACAAAGCGAATTGAACTTTAATGCCTTTACGGTAGACTCAAAGTCCCACTCACAAAAAACTTCCTGTTTGTAGTAGGGTGGGCCCTACGAGGTTCAAAAAATGCTTAGAGTCGCCAATATCAGTAGAGATGCCAAGTCATTTGTAACTTATAGGAAACTCTACCTTATTGCTGTACAATGTCAGATCGCCTTTGAAACTAAGGAAGGTCACTAATTTAAGTCTTCGACTGTATATGCTGAAGCAAGTAAAAGCTCTCTGTGATGCCAAATGCACCCTCTGTCCACTACGATCCATTGATACGATCCATTAAAGGGCTTAATTAGAATTTTTGTACATTCAAATCCATTAATGGAGTAGAGTGGGCTTTAATGTAAACTTAAATCCATTTGGAGTCGTTTACACTTTTTTATCCATTGGGACCCATCAATGGATTCTGTAGCACTCTTAATTACACTTCAATCCATCAGTGGATCTTAGTACACTACACTGGATTTTATTAATCTTTTAATACACTTGGATCCATCAATTGATGGATATTCGTGGACATTGCAGTATACTTAAATCCAATGATGGATCCTGCGATATAAAAAATTCTGTAGAATCCATTCATGGATCTATTTAGACTTAATTAATGGAGTCGAGTGGGCTTTAATGTACACTTCAATCCATTTGGAGTCATTTACACTTTTTAAGACGCTGGGATCCATCAATGGATTTAAATATACTATGAAGTCTACAACTAGATCCTTTAATGGATTCTATTGAACTTTTTATATACCGGGATCCATCGAGGGATAATAAATGTCCACGAGTATCCATCAATTGATGGAATCAAGTGTATTAAAAGTTTAATAAAAGCCATCAATGGATCGAAGTGTAATTAAGAGTGCAACAGAATTCATTGATGGATCCCAGCATATTAAAAAGTGTAAACAACTCCAAATGGATTTAAGTGTACATTATAGCCCACTCTACTCCATTAATGGATTTGAATGTACAAAAAGTCCACTTGACCCCTTAATGGATCCTAGTGGACGGAGGGGGATCCTAGTGGACAGAGGGGTCGCTCATTAGTCCCTAAACATACAGGTCGACACACGTAAAAAATACTCCGAGCGGCTAGTGGAGGGGATATGTTTGCGCATGTTGTCTACTGACAAACCAATAGCTTGGCAGGAAAGCGGAATAGTTTACACTCCCCCCGCCGCCCCAACCAATTTGGTCCGTAATTTGCTCACTGCGTAGGTAGGTCGCTCAGGGCTCTTTTTACGAGTGTCGACTTATACAAACATTTTAATGTCTTAACTTAACTTAGTTATTTACTCTACTCTATTTGAGGCTTCTTTAGAGAAACCTAAACCTAAATTTACGAAGACAACTCGTCTTCCACAGCTATCCAGGTAGTTTACTGCACTTTCACCTATTAACATACGTATATAATTCTTAAAGAGGACTAGACACAAACAGTCCAATCCGCGTAAGAACAAAGGTTTGATACTTATTTTTAATTAATGTTTAATCACTTAAGTAAGCTAAGCTGTAGCTAGTCGGGAGAGTTGTTTCTTAGACTATTTTTTTAATTAGAACTTACTTTTTACAGCCAATTGAAACACTGATAAAATCAAGTAATTGTGCTCCAACGTTCGATGCCTCAGCGCGTCTCTTCCCTCCAAATCCCCGTGTCTTATTTACTAACAAAGCTCATAAACTCTGACATCATGTTTTTCACTAATAAATCACAATATAAATCACAAAATTATTATTCAACTAATAAATTTCATAGAAAACAACGAAAGTTAGTGCATTTGACATGACAGTTTGATTTGACAGATGCAGCTTGCAACATGCATGTCTACCTCTTTGGTCCAGGTCCATAGGAGTAATTAATTTATTTGACACCACAACTTTTGCCTTCCCATTGGTCGTTAACAGACCAGAGATAAAACTCCTCAAATCGTAATTTGGTAAGGTTTATATTTACCAATGGGAGGTTAGGTAAAATCTTAGGAAAATATAAGATCAGATATGTTTTAAAATAGAAGTAACAAAAAAAAAAACTACGTAATATTTAGCTCATTTCTTGTGTTAAGAATTTTTCAACACATTAGCCATAATTTCTGGGACAACTTTTCCAATCGATCAAACGTCAACTCTATACTTTATCTATGGTATTTATTTATATTTTCGTGCAGTTGGCAGCAGTGTCGAAATAGCAGAGAACGGGAAATCATAACGGGTGGCGTTCGTCCTGCTTTTTTTATCAATTTACAACTCGCCGAGCTTATTATCGTGATTTGTTTATGTAATAACGTATTCAATAAATATTAATAAGTGTTCTGTGCCGTTGTGCTGTGGCCGTGCAAGTGTCTGTGCGTGTAAAAATTGTTTTACAAGTTGACGTGATTGCCAGTAATGGCGGTGTATGTGGTATAAAATGTTTGTTTAGGATTACAAAACCGCCGTGTATTCGTTCGTGATGGTGTTAATTAACGGTAAGTAACTCTCCGATACCAAATCCAACCTAACCAGGCATTATTATTTTAAGGAAACCATATACAAAACTCTTTTGAGTACTTTACTATTCTGAACAAAAGTGAAGCATGTAAATAAGAAATCTGAGTGTATTTCATCCTGTTTCTGGGGCAGAGATTGGTCAATAGCGCATGCTTTATCTGGAGGCCAGGCCTGTTGACATTTGGCGAGCGCTGTCGGCCTATGTCGCAAGTATACCGAATCTAGGTCAGCTATGCTGCTCGGGTCAAATGCGCGCGCAGGTACGTCACACCCCCCTTTCACCCCCTCGCACACCCCCTGGCACCCCCTGCACTATCACTTTCAAAATTCACAGATGACCCATATGCTGGAATTGGGGCACCTAGGTCACCAGAAACACCTAAATATACTCAGATTGTGCTAAAAGTTGCTAATTACTATGCAGTCCTTAGGGTTTCCCTTCTTTTGTACCCCTTTCAAAGTCATTACCAAACCAACACATCTATTAAGTCTCTAACTTTCAAGTCCTTTACAATCACAAGCTTTGTATATCTCTAATTAATTTAAATGATAAGTTTTTGAAATGCAAATGCTTTTTCTAAAGCTTAAAAAGTCTATGTAGAGACATCAAGTTCATTTGATGTCTATAAATATTTAGAACACTTCTAAAACAATAAAATTATACTGTTTAGTTATGCATCTTCTTTGATTAAAAGTTTTCCTTGGGTTCTCAAGGTTAGGCGGACTTTTACAAGGGTCTTCTGCATCCTTCATATGTGAAAATGTGTAAAACAAATAATAATGAATATAAAATATCGTCACATCCATGGCAAATTTGCGAATCTGCACTTTGACTTGAAAAGACAATGACGGAAACACCTCATGGTAAAGTAGCGAATCTGCCATTCTAATTTTGAATCGAAATGCAGATTCGCAACTTTGGCATGGATGTGACGTTATGCTTTTTTAACTTTTTTTTTTATATAACTTCTGTCGTACATTCTATAAGCTGCGTTTGGGCTCCATTTTGTATGGAAATTAGAGTGCTCGGCATTGAATTTGTTAACGAAGTCTATCTGTTGCCCTTGACTCGATCCACACACGATGACACTGTTAGCCAACGTGGTAGCGATTTGCCCTACAAAGATAGTGTTCCCAAGTTCTATTCCCAGTGAGGGCAAATATTTGTGTTATGAGCATGAGTGTTTGTTCCTGAGTGTCAGATGATCTATGCTTTGAAATATTTTACCGCTGTCTATCACCCATAGTTCAAGTGGGATTGTCCGCTGAGAACAAAGATATTTATACAGAAAGATATTTATATTATCTCTATAGTACTAAGTCTATCACTTTCACTAATACACTGACAATGCTAGGTAAAGGTTGACAGCCATAGTAATGCAAGTACTTTTAATATTCTAGTTTTATTGTACATACCATATTTTAATTAATTCTAAACTATGAAGACAGGACAAACAAACAAATAGGTTTGCCCATTTATAATGTTAGTAACAATGTTTAACACTTTAGTTACCCTTGAACTTACAAGGTCAAAGACATTCCAAAGATGACAAATTTATTGATCAATCAGATTGACCTTGGACTGCATTGATCAGCTGATGTGTCCACACAACATGAACCCATTTAAATGCCAATCTACTCAGGTTGTGTAAACAAGTGAAATGAAAATAAGTTTATTTTAGACGGGCAGTTGGCACTGATATGTCTAAATCTTTGTTCACGGCACGAAATGTCACACTTATTTAGAATGGACATGCATCAAAGCTCTTACGCCATTGACCAAGAGTCTAACATTGCCTAATCCACATGCCATATTAATTGTGTCTCACTGTAATGGTTGTAACACTTGTAACAAACAGCTTAACAACAGTTTGTTTGTAAACTCATGAAGTAACATGTGACTGAAGTGTGTGCGTGCTGTCACAATGGTTGTTTATTGTGTACAGTAGACTAATTTGATTCCGAGGCCACTTAGGACTATGTCAACGGGATGTTGTGAACCAAATCATAAGAAGTTTCTTACATTTGGTTTACAACCATCACTTACATAGTCCAAAGTAGCCTAGGAACCAAATTGGTTAATGGTACACCATAATAAAAAGACTAAAATGGATATTATAACGTTTTTTGATTCACTAGGAAATGTCACTCTTTTTCCCTTACCATCCTTGCCCTTTTGCACCTGACTGGGACATTTTGTGAGTGAGTGGACCATTATCACTGTTACCTTTTTGTGCCTGACTGGACCATCATCACTCTTACCTTTTTGTGCCTCACTGGGCCATTATCAGTCATACTCTTTTATACCAGACTGGGCTATTATAGCTCTTACTCCTTGGTACCTCACTGGGCCATTATCCCCGTGACAAGGGTCCAGTGAGGCACAAAAGGGTAAGCTTTTGTGCCTCACTGGACCCTTGTCACCCTTAGCCTTTTGTGCCTGACTGGACCGTTATCACCCTTACCCTTTAGTGCCTGACTGGACCGTTATCACTCTAACCCTTTTGTGCCTGACTGGGACATTATCATCCTTACCCTTTTGTGGCACACTGCGCTATTATCACTCTTACTCTTTTGTGCCTGACTAGACCATTATTACTCTTACCCTTTTGTGCCTCACTGGGCCATTATCACTCTTACCTTTTTGTGCCTCACTGGGCCATTATCACTCTTACCCTTTTGTGCCTCACTGGGCCATTATCAGTCATACTCTTTTATACCTGACTGGGCTATTATAGCTCTTACTCCTTTGTCCCTCACTGGGCCATTATCCCCCTTACCCTTTTGTGCCTCACTGGACCCTTATCACACTTACCCTTTTGTGCCTGACTGGACCGTTATCACTCTTACCCTTTTTTGCCTGACTGGGACATTATCATCCTTACCCTTTTGTGCCACACTGCGCCATTATCACTCTTACTCTTTTGTGCCTGACTAGACTATTATTACTCTTACCCTTTTGTGCCTCACTGGGCCATTATCACTCTTACTCTTTTGTGCCTCACTGGGCCATTATCACTCTTACTCTTTTGTGCCTCACTGGGCCATTATCACTCTTACTCTTTTGTGCCTCACTGGGCCATTATCACTCCTACTCTTTTGTGCCTGACTAGACCATTATTACTCTTACCCTTTTGTGTCTCACTGGGCCATTATCACTTACTCTTTTGCGCCTCACTGCGCCATTATCATTCTTACCCTATTGTGCCTCAATGGGCCATTATCACTTACTCTTTTGTGCACAATTGGGCCATTATCACCTTACTCTTTTGTGCACAATTGGGCCATTATCACCTTACTCTTTTGTGCACAATTGGGCCATTATCACTTACTCTTTTGTGCACAATTGGGCCATTATCACCTTACTCTTTTGTGCCCTTATCACTCTTACTCTTTTGTGCCTGATTGGGCCATGATCACCTTACTCTTTTGTGCCTCAGTGCGCCATTATCACTCTTGTTTCTCGGTTGACAGCAGCACGCAAACTTATTCGGTTGGCCTTCAGCTTTCTTCTCGCTATCGTCAAAAACGACCACCAATTTTCATGTTTGGAGAAAGGTCTTTGACTGAAGGTTTTTACTACTATCCATGTATTTATAAATTTTATATTCAAGAGTGGAATGGCTACCAATTCGAAACTTCGAGTGCCGAATCCCTGTCACCCGTCACTCGAGAGAAAGGGATGAAGCTAGCGTAACTTGGAGCTTCGATTTTGATAGTATCTCTGTATTGTTGGCAGAGACGGCGCGGGGCTGGGCGGCGCGGTGATGCCGGGCGCCCCATGAGCCGGCTGCTCTGCTGCCGCCGCCACCGGCGCCGAGACATGGGCGCAGCGCTCTCGCTCTCGCATCCCCAGGTGAGTGCAGGACGGCACTGCCCTCAGTAACACTCTAACCTGCTAATCTAAATGGCGGCATCTCAAATAAAACTCCTGTAGCAATCGCAACCTTATTACTAGCACGAGAGGATTCAATCTGCTTTGGCTATTTAATTCGAGATACCGCTTTTTGGCGATCCTGTGTATCAAAAGTAGAACAGCATATGGAATGCGAAAATAATTAAAGCGTGTTATGCTTAGGGGCACTGAGAGCCTAAAAAGACCACGGACAGGACTGGAGGGTCTCTAAGCCTGGAATAGAGGCCGACAATCAGTCAATGTATAATTGTATATACAAGTATTTTTCGAGTTAATACAATTACGTCTACCCAGTGAGTGAAATTTAAGAACTGATTTTTCGGATTTGAGTTCCCCAAGAATATTTTACAACTGCCGCCTGTCCACTGGAGCGTAGCGAAGCATCGGAGCGTAGAGCGAGGAAAAGATCCGCCAATAGGAATGCTTTATTTTCCTAGCGTCGCTCAGCGCAGCTCTCCTATTGGTGGATTTTTTCCTCGCTCACGGCTCCGCTGCCTCGCTCCACTCCAGTGGACAGGCTGCCTTAAGTCAGAATAGATTACCTATTGCTCGCTAGTTCGTCCATATTTACTGAAACCATCTTCGGTTCTCTTTAAACCTGTACCTAATGCTGTTGTAACGAGGGTCGGTGTCCGCAGGAGGGCGAGGCGAGCGACGGCGCCGGCGTGCCGGCCGCGCCGCCCACGATGGCCGACGTCATACGGTATGTAACCGATACCATCTTGTTTTATCCTTCCTAGCCCCTTCTCCCTCTATATTTCCCCATTCTTCACTTTTAATTCACCCACTCTTTCTTGTTCCTTCAGTCTCACCAATTCGTTTCTCTCTATCCCTCAATCTCCTCCTCTTTAAGTTCGCAGTAATAAATAATCATGAAGAAATATCACAGGAAGCTTAATACAACTTGTATTACTCGCTGGTTGCTGAATGCGTCTCTTTCTTCATGCAAATCATGACGAAAAAGACGTATCCAGCAACCAGTAAAGAGATTATTGAACTGCAAACAAGTCGAGGGCAAGATATGCATGCACCTGCAAATTACTTTTATGTGGTTTTGTGGCGTCTATTCAGATCCTCTCAGAAAAGAAGGCCAGCTTCGTATTTCACTACCCTGATGGTGGTGTAGCTCAATGAATGGTATGGTATAGCTTATGTGGATGTACGACCTCGTCAACTTTATGATGTATGCCGAATGGACGCCCATCATTGTCAGGTATGTGTAATGGGTGCTGGAGGTCATTCAACTAATATTTTTCCAATGATTATGGGAAGTATTTCGCGTTACAGGGAGCGGAAGAAGAAGGCCGGCGGCGCGGGGCTGGGCACGCTGCGACGACGCATCGCCGCCGCCGCGCGCCGCCCGCGCGAGTCGCGTCCTGACAGAGGTGAGCACTTCTTGGCTCAGTGTTTTACCTTAACGCCTTATGTCAAATACAACATGTGTCACTCACACCCCTAACATGTTTACTATGCAACAAAGTCTCTTTTAATCTTGTCAACAATAATTCAGATGATGTTTAGTCATCCTATTACCAGGAGTTCAGAGCCTGTAAGGGTCTGCTCCGAACTGGCTGGCCTTACTGTCAAACAGATGTTCATTGATAATGAAATACTTGAACTTGTGTCGGCTGTGGTCGACGGTGGCTTCAGTTGTCGGCCAGAGCCGACTGTGGCGTTCAAAAGTTTAACTCCCGACGCAAGCAGCGAGGGGTTATAAGTTTAGATGCACACTTACAACCCTTTAGCATCGGAACGCCCAAACGGATGGAACGATTCGCACGCGGTTTTAGAGTTCCATAATCAACAAGGATTATAGCTTCGCCATATCCGTCTGTCCGCAGTTTAACTCGGAGAGCCTTGGTACTATGAAGCTGTAATTTGGCTTATTTAAATTACGCCGGTAAAGATGTAAAATAAAATTATGATATCTATGGTATCAGAGTATCTTTCATACATGTAAAACGAGGGTATTTTTAATGGATAATTCTTAAAAAATCATTACGTATATGTTTTTATAATTTTTGTTGGTTTATAGTAACGGGGTCGGAACTCTATTCTGGGCATGGTCCGACAAGCACTTGCCCGTTTTTTTTTAAATAAAATGCTAGTTTAACTAGCCTGGTTCCGAGGCAGGATTCATGAAAATTGTTTACATATTTAGTGTTATTAGTTCTGAAAGGAAGGTAGCAGATATTTCGGGGCTTTATATTATGTTCAATGATGTCAAAGGTTCAACAAAAAACACTCATTATATTACCGTTATCAATGTGCTATTGTTTCCAAAACATAATCTTTTTATTGGTATAATTTTCACTGTATACAACAATGGCCTTGAGTCTATCTGTCGGGTGAACGCCACAACTAATAGAATTCTCAAAGGCTATTGATAGAGTCAGCAATAGATTAATATTAAACAAACTACAGGAAATCAGTGCAAACAGTGATCTTATAAAAGAAAATTAAATTTTACTCTCATAATCGTAGCCATGCTAGACGTTGCTAGGTCATATTTTGAAATTACAGGCAACTAGTTACGGAGTGCCCCAAGGGTCGCACCTAAGCCCACCTTTATTGATTTAATACAATTACGTCCCTTTACTTTCTCAACCTCGTATCTGATCGAATATTTAGGAAAAGCACTCATATTCCCTAAAGAATAAAGACTTCTTTTCTATCTAACTCTAACATATACGAGGTTGAGAAAGTAAAGGGACGATTATTATTGTGACTAATGACTGTAAACGGTTAAGTAGTTTACGGACTAAGCCCAGTATTATAAACAGATCTCTCTCGACTGTAATGCTCGTCTCAAGATGCTTCAAAAATGACACTTTTCTATGGCTTGACGTTTACTTTGACGTATCTTGTGACGGGCGTGAAGCCAAGATGAGTTTATTAATACAGCCCTATTTCATATATACGAGGGGTGATCCATAAGTTTTGATAATCGGTATTAAAAATGGGAGATATGTAAATCGTTATATTTTAATTGGAATGAGCACGCTTTCTATATTTCCGAACACTTATTAACGTCATTCAATTGTTTTATTTTACCACTATAAAAATAATTTTACTTTTGGAGGTCAAAATGGCCAAATTTTGTACCTTCACTATGTCATCACCAGCTCGTGATTTTTATGTAGTTGTTTTTGAACATTAGTAATGAGAAGTAGTAGTGGAAAGTTAGGGCTAAATAACGGGGAGAGCGGTTATCAGTTCTGATCTTTGTTCGACGAGCAGCACTCTTACTAATACTCTCTTATCAATTAAAAGGCTCTGAAGCACAATTCCTGCCGAAAATTCGTATTTTTTTTCTTCAGCTTATTTTTATTATTTTGCCATAATTAGGACAGAATAATGTTATATAACTCTCCTAGATTATTCGAACTCAATTGCTAAAAACTAATGTGGCAGTATTTATTTGTAGGCCTCAATAATCCTGGAAAAGGCCGAAAAAACCACCCTAAATATTGGTGACAGAGCTGGAGATAAAAAAATCCACTGCAATGATAACTTATTTATCCTTTAAATCATAATGATAAATCAAGGTTTCATTTTCAATAACAATATTTTTTATTAGTGTACCAGAACTTTTTTCACACAGCTCCAAATTATTACAAAACTAACTCTTATTTTTGCCATCTTGTAAAATTGTTAATACAGATGTTTTTTGTTTAGCTATCACAGGAAAACAAATGAATAATGTATACATTTTTTTTCTCTAATTTTAGTTTCATTAGTGCCATGGTATAGTCCACATTAAAAGAATATCATTATGTAGAGGGTGCTTACTGATTCTCAAAACTTATGGATCACCCCTCGTATGTATCCACTTTAGTATCTTGTCTATTTAATGTCTGTTAATACTGCCATACATGAATTGTCACAGCGATTAAAGAAAATGAAAATTTTATTGATAACATTTGTTATAACTTATAAGTCAAAAACATGTATTATATAAAAAATTAGGTTTAAAGATCAATTCACTTATTATGAGAACTTAAAATTAAACATACATGTTTTATACACCTTTAATATTTAATTATATTTATGTTTAAGACAATAAAATTCATTTAATTCATAAAATTGCATCTTCAATAGGCATTTTTTGAGTCTTATCTTAAAGTTAAGTGACAAGGTACTAATGTGTACACATATTTATCAACTCGACTGTACGTACTCTATTTAAGATTCCGTTTTTAGTTTTAGTTTTTTGCATTGGCTGACTGTATGACCTGCCGTGGGAGTGGTGACACCAAATGGTTTCTGTAGAAGTCCTAAAAACCAGTAACATGCTGAGCAGGAACCATTCTGCTCCGTCTGGCACTGGTTCAGATGTTTTTGTGTTTTTGTTTTTAAACCATATTTCTTTCTTTCTTTCTTTCTGTCTTTCTCTACTTGAGTGAGATGACATTATAGACGAAAAGGGCGTGGTACATTTTTACCCCACTGCCGATTTATAATGTTATTGTCCTGTATGTTCCAGGCTGCGAGCACGCGCGCTTCATCCGTTCCGTGGTCAGCTCGTGGCGGCTGGCGGAGGTGTTCCTGCTGTGCGAGGAGCTGGAGGCGGGTGCGGCGCTGCGCGACCTGGTGACGCAGGCCGAGCTGGCGCGCGAGCCAGCGCCGGCGCTGCATGCTGCGCTGCACGCCCAAGTGCAGGACAGGTCGGTGCCGCAGGCTGTGTTCTCTCAGCTCGAGATTTTCCTGCTGGGGAGTGACGTTGTTGTTGTTGGCGATAATTCTGATAATGATGCTGTTGGTCCCGTGGTTAATGACAACGGTGGCTTTCTTGTTGTTATCAATGACGCTGATGATCCCGTTGTTAATGAAGATGGTGACGTTGTTGCTGTTAGCACTGACGTTTATAATCCCGTTGTTAATGAAGACTGTGACATTGTTAACGATGTTACTGTTGTCAATGACGCTGATGACCCCGTTAAGGTTGACGGTGACGTTGTTGACGATGTTACTGTTCTCAATGACCCTGATGCTCCCCTGGTTAATGAAGACGGTGACGTTGTTAACGACGTATCTGTTGTCAATGACGCTGATGACCCCGTTTTTAATGTCGACGGTGACGTTGTTGACGATGTTACTGTTGGCAATAACGCTGATGATCCCGTTGTTAATGATGATGGTGACTTTGTTGACGGTGTTACTGTTGTTAATGACCCTGATGCTCCCGTGGTTAACGATGACGGTGACGTTGTCGACGATGTTACTGTTGTCAATGACCCTGATGCTCCCTTGGTTAATTATGACGGTTACTTTATTGACGACGTAACTGTTGTCAATGACGCTGATTATCTCGTTGTTAATGAAGACGGTGACGTTGATGAGGATGTTACTGTTGTCAATGACCCTGATGCTCCCGTGGTTAATGATGACGGTGACGTTGTTGACGATGTTACTCTTATAAACGACGCTGTTGGTCCCGTTGTCGATGATGATACTGATGGTCCCGTGTGTCGCAGGCGCTGGTGCGACGTGCAGCTGGGCGGCGCGGGCTGGACGCTGCCGGCGCACCGCGCGCTGCTGGCGGCGCGCTGCACCTACTTCCGGGACCTGCTGCACCGGCACCCCAGGTAATAATTAACTACGCCTTTGTTGGGGAGAAGCCGACAATGATTCCAAACAGAATTAACGCACACACTCGGAAAAAAGATCAGGTTCAAGCAGAAATATTTGGTTTTAAAACCGTGATAGCATATAGTAAGTTGGTTTTTGCGCGAGTGATTATTTTAGAATGTTTTTGTAAATTGATCAATTTCAGGAGACAATCTCTAATATAAACTAGGGTAACCTATCGCAACCTCGAATTTTTTTTGACCGAATTACATTTGGCCGAAAACGCTTAGTTTTTTAACGTTTCTCCGATGGCACGATTCGTAATTTTTTTATTTCACCACTTGACATTAAGGAAAGATATCTTTAGTCCGAGCAACTTTTCTCCTTGTAGTCACTTGCCCTATGTATTGTTACGTATTTTATTTCAAAGCCTAGTTTTCATTACACCAGTGCTACAATTAGCCTAGGGATCGTTTCGTAGTTTGTTTCTTAACCCATTTTTCACTTCATCAATGCTACATATAGTTTTCGCTACGTTACGTCAAATATTCATTTCAGGTAAGAAAATCTTGCTTGTACCTAATTTGTTACTATCCAGAAAATGCACCGAGCAAGACGAATACGGGCAGAACCGATACGGATGGGTTAGGTTAGAGCAAAGCTCCCGCCTTGGTCTTCTAGGTTATTTTTTATTCTTCCCAAAAAATCTTACTTGTAATTTATCCAGAAAATGCAACGATCAAGACGAATCAGGGTAGAACCGACTCGGATAGGTTAGCATGCATAGTCGATTTAAAAATAGGTAAACTATTAATAAACCGAGCCGTTACATTGGGCAAATGATACTAAGGTAAAATCAGAAATGGGAAATAGATAAATTGACAAACCGTTACATTGGACAACTGTTTGTGCGCCGAAACCAGTATTACGGAATAGATAATTTGTCAAATCGGTAAAAAACCTAAACAAGTAATGACTAAATGAAAATATTCGAAGTGATCTTTCGGGCAAACGTAAAAAAACCCAAACCATAGTTGTCGAATAATATTTATCGAACCAAAATTCGGTCAACCATTTTTCGGAGTTTAGATAGGTAACCGCTATGGGTACTAGACAATTATAAACATACTCGGTTTTACTTGAAAAAAAAACTGTTTCCCTTGTCAGCGGTCCGTGCCGCGTGCCCCTGGACGGGCCGTGCGCCGGCATCTCGCGCGCCGAGTGCTCGGCGCTGGTGGCGGCGCTGTACGCCGGGCCCGCCGCGCTGCACGCGCGCGCCGACACGCAGCACGAGCGCCGTGAGTACCCGCGATACATCCTTCTGGGGTTCATGTGATGGAGGATGACATGATCTGTTGGTCAGCGGTACGGGCGTGCGCCGGCATCTCGCGCGCCGAGTGCTCGGCGCTGGTGGCGGCGCTGTACGCCGGGCCCGCCGCGCTGCACGCGCGCGCCGACACGCAGCACGAGCGCCGTGAGTACCCGCGATACATCCTTCTGGGGTTCATGTGATGGAGGATGACATGATCTGTTGGTCAGCGGTACGGGCGTGCGCCGGCATCTCGCGCGCCGAGTGCTCGGCGCTGGTGGCGGCGCTGTACGCCGGGCCCGCCGCGCTGCACGCGCGCGCCGACACGCAGCACGAGCGCCGTGAGTACCCGCGATACATCCTTCTGGGGTTCATGTGATGGAGGATGACATGATCTGTTGGTCAGCGGTACGGGCGTGCGCCGGCATCTCGCGCGCCGAGTGCTCGGCGCTGGTGGCGGCGCTGTACGCCGGGCCCGCCGCGCTGCACGCGCGCGCCGACACGCAGCACGAGCGCCGTGAGTACCCGCGATACATCCTTCTGGGGTTCATGTGATGGAGGATGACATGATCTGTTGGTCAGCGGTACGGGCGTGCGCCGGCATCTCGCGCGCCGAGTGCTCGGCGCTGGTGGCGGCGCTGTACGCCGGGCCCGCCGCGCTGCACGCGCGCGCCGACACGCAGCACGAGCGCCGTGAGTACCCGCGATACATCCTTCTGGGGTTCATGTGATGGAGGATGACATGATCTGTTGGTCAGCGGTACGGGCGTGCGCCGGCATCTCGCGCGCCGAGTGCTCGGCGCTGGTGGCGGCGCTGTACGCCGGGCCCGCCGCGCTGCACGCGCGCGCCGACACGCAGCACGAGCGCCGTGAGTACCCGCGATACATCCTTCTGGGGTTCATGTGATGGAGGATGACATGATCTGTTGGTCAGCGGTACGGGCGTGCGCCGGCATCTCGCGCGCCGAGTGCTCGGCGCTGGTGGCGGCGCTGTACGCCGGGCCCGCCGCGCTGCACGCGCGCGCCGACACGCAGCACGAGCGCCGTGAGTACCCGCGATACATCCTTCTGGGGTTCATGTGATGGAGGATGACATGATCTGTTGGTCAGCGGTACGGGCGTGCGCCGGCATCTCGCGCGCCGAGTGCTCGGCGCTGGTGGCGGCGCTGTACGCCGGGCCCGCCGCGCTGCACGCGCGCGCCGACACGCAGCACGAGCGCCGTGAGTACCCGCGATACATCCTTCTGGGGTTCATGTGATGGAGGATGACATGATCTGTTGGTCAGCGGTACGGGCGTGCGCCGGCATCTCGCGCGCCGAGTGCTCGGCGCTGGTGGCGGCGCTGTACGCCGGGCCCGCCGCGCTGCACGCGCGCGCCGACACGCAGCACGAGCGCCGTGAGTACCCGCGATACATCCTTCTGGGGTTCATGTGATGGAGGATGACATGATCTGTTGGTCAGCGGTACGGGCGTGCGCCGGCATCTCGCGCGCCGAGTGCTCGGCGCTGGTGGCGGCGCTGTACGCCGGGCCCGCCGCGCTGCACGCGCGCGCCGACACGCAGCACGAGCGCCGTGAGTACCCGCGATACATCCTTCTGGGGTTCATGTGATGGAGGATGACATGATCTGTTGGTCAGCGGTACGGGCGTGCGCCGGCATCTCGCGCGCCGAGTGCTCGGCGCTGGTGGCGGCGCTGTACGCCGGGCCCGCCGCGCTGCACGCGCGCGCCGACACGCAGCACGAGCGCCGTGAGTACCCGCGATACATCCTTCTGGGGTTCATGTGATGGAGGATGACATGATCTGTTGGTCAGCGGTACGGGCGTGCGCCGGCATCTCGCGCGCCGAGTGCTCGGCGCTGGTGGCGGCGCTGTACGCCGGGCCCGCCGCGCTGCACGCGCGCGCCGACACGCAGCACGAGCGCCGTGAGTACCCGCGATACATCCTTCTGGGGTTCATGTGATGGAGGATGACATGATCTGTTGGTCAGCGGTACGGGCGTGCGCCGGCATCTCGCGCGCCGAGTGCTCGGCGCTGGTGGCGGCGCTGTACGCCGGGCCCGCCGCGCTGCACGCGCGCGCCGACACGCAGCACGAGCGCCGTGAGTACCCGCGATACATCCTTCTGGGGTTCATGTGATGGAGGATGACATGATCTGTTGGTCAGCGGTACGGGCGTGCGCCGGCATCTCGCGCGCCGAGTGCTCGGCGCTGGTGGCGGCGCTGTACGCCGGGCCCGCCGCGCTGCACGCGCGCGCCGACACGCAGCACGAGCGCCGTGAGTACCCGCGATACATCCTTCTGGGGTTCATGTGATGGAGGATGACATGATCTGTTGGTCAGCGGTACGGGCGTGCGCCGGCATCTCGCGCGCCGAGTGCTCGGCGCTGGTGGCGGCGCTGTACGCCGGGCCCGCCGCGCTGCACGCGCGCGCCGACACGCAGCACGAGCGCCGTGAGTACCCGCGATACATCCTTCTGGGGTTCATGTGATGGAGGATGACATGATCTGTTGGTCAGCGGTACGGGCGTGCGCCGGCATCTCGCGCGCCGAGTGCTCGGCGCTGGTGGCGGCGCTGTACGCCGGGCCCGCCGCGCTGCACGCGCGCGCCGACACGCAGCACGAGCGCCGTGAGTACCCGCGATACATCCTTCTGGGGTTCATGTGATGGAGGATGACATGATCTGTTGGTCAGCGGTACGGGCGTGCGCCGGCATCTCGCGCGCCGAGTGCTCGGCGCTGGTGGCGGCGCTGTACGCCGGGCCCGCCGCGCTGCACGCGCGCGCCGACACGCAGCACGAGCGCCGTGAGTACCCGCGATACATCCTTCTGGGGTTCATGTGATGGAGGATGACATGATCTGTTGGTCAGCGGTACGGGCGTGCGCCGGCATCTCGCGCGCCGAGTGCTCGGCGCTGGTGGCGGCGCTGTACGCCGGGCCCGCCGCGCTGCACGCGCGCGCCGACACGCAGCACGAGCGCCGTGAGTACCCGCGATACATCCTTCTGGGGTTCATGTGATGGAGGATGACATGATCTGTTGGTCAGCGGTACGGGCGTGCGCCGGCATCTCGCGCGCCGAGTGCTCGGCGCTGGTGGCGGCGCTGTACGCCGGGCCCGCCGCGCTGCACGCGCGCGCCGACACGCAGCACGAGCGCCGTGAGTACCCGCGATACATCCTTCTGGGGTTCATGTGATGGAGGATGACATGATCTGTTGGTCAGCGGTACGGGCGTGCGCCGGCATCTCGCGCGCCGAGTGCTCGGCGCTGGTGGCGGCGCTGTACGCCGGGCCCGCCGCGCTGCACGCGCGCGCCGACACGCAGCACGAGCGCCGTGAGTACCCGCGATACATCCTTCTGGGGTTCATGTGATGGAGGATGACATGATCTGTTGGTCAGCGGTACGGGCGTGCGCCGGCATCTCGCGCGCCGAGTGCTCGGCGCTGGTGGCGGCGCTGTACGCCGGGCCCGCCGCGCTGCACGCGCGCGCCGACACGCAGCACGAGCGCCGTGAGTACCCGCGATACATCCTTCTGGGGTTCATGTGATGGAGGATGACATGATCTGTTGGTCAGCGGTACGGGCGTGCGCCGGCATCTCGCGCGCCGAGTGCTCGGCGCTGGTGGCGGCGCTGTACGCCGGGCCCGCCGCGCTGCACGCGCGCGCCGACACGCAGCACGAGCGCCGTGAGTACCCGCGATACATCCTTCTGGGGTTCATGTGATGGAGGATGACATGATCTGTTGGTCAGCGGTACGGGCGTGCGCCGGCATCTCGCGCGCCGAGTGCTCGGCGCTGGTGGCGGCGCTGTACGCCGGGCCCGCCGCGCTGCACGCGCGCGCCGACACGCAGCACGAGCGCCGTGAGTACCCGCGATACATCCTTCTGGGGTTCATGTGATGGAGGATGACATGATCTGTTGGTCAGCGGTACGGGCGTGCGCCGGCATCTCGCGCGCCGAGTGCTCGGCGCTGGTGGCGGCGCTGTACGCCGGGCCCGCCGCGCTGCACGCGCGCGCCGACACGCAGCACGAGCGCCGTGAGTACCCGCGATACATCCTTCTGGGGTTCATGTGATGGAGGATGACATGATCTGTTGGTCAGCGGTCCGTGCCGCGTGCCCCTGGACGGGCCGTGCGCCGGCATCTCGCGCGCCGATTATTTGAGTAATCATACAATTTAGTTAAAAATATATACTCGTTAAGTAAGTGTGTTATAAGATCATTTTGAAAGTTTTGCATGCTTCTAATACTATAATGAGAATAAAATCACTAGAATGATTATTCCAATCATGCCTACCACGTAAATAACTCATGATGATGACGATTTCAATGACGATGACGATGAAAAACACGATGACGATAGTGATGATGATGGTGATGATGACGATGATGATGATGACTATGACGATAGCGATGGTGATGATGATGGTGATGATGATGATGATGGTGATGACGATGATGGTGATGGTTATTATGATTATGATGATGGTAATGATGATAATGGTGATAAGGAGGAAAATTCCAAGGAAGCACCAAGTAGTAGTAGGTAGTACTTAAATGATTATTGAATAATAAATTGGTAAACTCATGTTTGTTTGGCGCTTATCAATTTTGTTAAAACTTTTTAGGTATGTAAGCACCTAAGGTGAACTCCTATACTGTGATTTTTGTTCACAATATTGTTACCTATATAGCACTAGTAATTATTTGCTTAGCTGCTCGATAGTTCTCTGTCACATACTCATACAATTTTATGATTAGGTGAAATCTTGTAAATGGCCTAGTTTATTATACACTGTAAAATTTATTTAGTGACAAGAAGGCTGTTAGTTTTCCGAATATAAATAAAATAAAATAAAATAAAATATTACGCGCAATCACTTTTTTATAAAACGTCTGTTTGTATCACCGCTCCTGTCACCGCCACATGCAAATTACCGTTTTTACCGCTTATATGC